>CABHPR010153865.1:3387-63252 GCA_902168415.1 Peromyscus melanophrys | reverse complement strand
GAGAGGGAGAGAGAGAAAGAAAGAAAGAAAGAAAGAAAGAAAGAAAGAAAGAAAGAAAGAAAGAAAGAAAGAAAGAAAGAAAGAGAAAGAAAGAAGAAAAGAAGAAAAGACCCTGTCATGAACAAAGCAGCCACTCCACTCCACCCACCTCCAGCCTGGGATGAAGGATTCATAGTTATCTGGCTGCTTAACCTACTCTGGAGAATGATCATCTAACCTAAAACTGGAGGTCTTGTTCTCGGGAAGGTCTTGTTCAGGCCACAAGAATTTGGATGCCTCATTCCATACTGACCCATGTCCCACATACACATGTTGACATCCCTAACCTCTGATTCCCTCCCACCTGCCCTGACTCTAAGGTTCCCTGCGCTGGACCATCTGATGGTTGTGCTGCTTCTCGCTGGTGTAGATGGTGTCTTCGTTCCTACCACCGCGGCTGTGTCTCCAGATCTCAAGGCCTATGGTGCCTTGGCTTCCAGTGCTCTAGGCTTATTTGCCTGCTGCAGAGAAGGAGGCATAGGGTTTCCCAGAGTAGAGGTACCAATGGTGTAAGTGATAACCCTGCTTGTCCACACCTAGAGGGGCATGCCCACAGCAACATGGACAAAGAAGAGGCTGAAACGGCCCTGTCATCCCTCTCAGAGCCAGGCCATGGCTAGTAGATACCAACTCAAGGCCCTTCCAAGCAGGCTGGGCAGGAATCACCAAGCAGACATCAGACTTCATCCAAATTGCCAAAGATGATTTTAACGCCCATTTCTAGAGTCTTCTTGGACTAATCAAAAGAAAGAGGCAACTTCTTATCTCCAGTCCTGGATTTGGAAGACCCATGGCCATTTTCACCCTCCTTTATCACTAACAGCTACCCCTTCACATGCAGACTGAATCTGTCATGAATTATACCAAGGAGTAGGCAGCATTTTATTCTAGGCACTGACGGAGCCTGGCAGGAAGAACAGATGGGAGCCACTAGCCTGTTGCCCCCTCACCATATCCACATCTGTGTCCACCTCTGTCTTCACCACCTCCACGTCTGTCACAACCACACTTAGGGAAGCGTCCCACAGAGCCTGTGAAGTATCCCACAGAGCCTGTGACGTATAAAGGTATTTCCTCTGCGTACACTTAGGGTAACAATGAGACTGTCACCCAGAGCCAGACTGTACTTACCAATCCTCAGGGAGTGTGGGCTACAGGCGACCATCACGAGCCACGCAGGAAGCAGCACCAAAGGCGCGGAGACACGGGGCATCTTCTATAACTCCTCATGGAGCCCTCTGCTGGTCTGGGCATGACATAACGCTGTGAGGGAGGGGAGGAAGCATGTGAGTCCTACACAGGCTAGGTAGCCACCTGGTCCATCCCAGTGACAGAGGCTCCAGAGAGCACCCAAAAACCTCAGTGGGGAGAGCTGACAGTCCCTCCAGGACTTCTGGCAGTACCCAGGACAGAGCTGCAGGCAAAGCCCTGGAACTGGGCCTTTGACTCCCCTCCCACACTCACCAGGGTTCAAAGAAGGCCCCTGATGAACACAGGGCAGGCTGCTCTAACAGGTTGCAGGACCCGTGGTACCTCACTTTCCTTTCAAAATCTCTGGTTAAGAATCAAGGCCTTCAGCGTGTCTTGAGGAGCAGAAGCCGTGGGTACGCAGAAGAGAAGGCGTGAGGAGGGTTATTCTCAAGCACACGGGATGGGTCCAAGTACAGCTCTCCCACCTGCCACCTGTGTGGTCTTCACAAGGCTTCTCTTTGTCTCCGCGCTTCCCTGGTTGCATAAGTGGTGTTAATTCCCTCTTGGTAGAGCTGGTCTGAAGACCAAGATAACACAGGGGAAGAAGCTACCTTATGTAAGGCTTGACCTAAATGAAGGACTATGTGCACGTCAGTTCCTCCATGGCTGGGTCAGGAGACATTTCTTCCCAGCAAGGAGATGACAGAGGTACACATCCCCGCCCAACATACACTTTCTGCACCTGCTTCGTCTTCCAGATGCTAACTAAGCTCTTCTCACATCCTTCCTCCACCTCCTCACCTACCTGACATCAAAATCGGAGCTGTCAAGGGGGCTGCCCCTCCCCAAGGCAGCAGGACCGCTAATCCTCCCATGACCTCTCTGTTACTCTAAGAGCCAGTGTCTGTAGCAAGCTGGTTTTGCCTCACAACTGAGACGAAAGTGGGGGCCCTGAGCACCTGTATGTTTAATCCTGGATGCTCCAGGAAAGGAGAAAAGTATTAAAATGTTTTCCCCTCCCATCCCGTAGATAATCAAGAGAAAGCCAGTCAAAAGCCTTGAACAGACTCTTCACTAACTAATATCACCAATGACCTATGCACATTTGAAAAGATGCTCAGATCCCTTGCCATCAAGGAAGCACATTTTAAGCAACAGCATTTACAAAATGTCAGCAAGAACATGGAGCAACTAGGTCTCTCACATACCATGAGGGAACATAAATCATGGAAGTGCTTTGGAGAACTGGTCTACTGGAGCTTTACAAAAACACTCATGAACCAGCAACTCCACTCCTTGATATTTCTCCAATAGAAGTGCAGGTATGCTCACCAAAGACATGTCCTAGAATGTTCACAGTGGCATTCTTTGTATTTGCCCAGACTGGAAGCTGTCCAAGTGTCCAGCAGCAGAAGGGAAAAATATACTGTATCATCACACAACACAGTGTGATAAAGGCATGGACATGAATAATCAATTACTACAAGCGACAGCACAAGGATTGTCATTAACACAATACTGAGAAAAAGATATCAGACACAAAACTGCACACAGCATGACTCTAAAGTATAAAAACAAAAGTGGTGTGCAATCAAAAGTTCAGTCAGTGAAAAAATGTCACCAAAATGATGGGTTAGAAGCAAGCAACACCTTTAAGCTTCTCTGTGGTTTGAAATTGATACTGCCAGAAAACAGCTTCTCAGTGAGGTGAGTAACTGAGGGATACATTAGTGTTCAATACTGGACACACAGAGACTGGGAGAGACCCAGAGCCTATGACTATCAAACCAGAGGGCAGGAAAATGCACACATCATAGACTGGAGAAATAACTCAGCCAATAAGTTGCTTGCTATGTAAACATGAGGACCTGAGTTTGATAACCAGAAATCACACACACACACAAGACAGATGCATGCTTGTAATCCTAGTATGGAGAAAGTCGAGACAGGCAGATCCCTGCGACTAGCTGTCCAGTCTGTCTAGCCCACTCAGCAAGCCTCAGGATAGTGACAGATTCTGGCTCAAAATGCAGGGTGGACAACACCTGAGGAATGATACCTAAGCTTGCCCCTAGCCTCCACACACATGTGCACATACATGCACTTTCACACTCATGAACACTCATACACACACTAGAGGACAGAAAGGGAAACTGAGCCCACAGATCACTGTAACAGAGCAAAATAAAGGGAGAAACACGATGAAGACACAGGTGGAAAGAAAGGCCGTCTAGATTTAGCTGTTCTTGGGGACTGCCAGATGTGCTGGCTCTTCAGCAATGCTCTGCCTGCCTCACCACAGAAGGCTGGTGCAGAAAATGGAGAACCATATTGAGAAAGTTGCAGCCAACCAAGCTCCTGCCTGGAGAAGCCGAATGTCTACATTTTCCTTTTCCCTAGAACTCGCAGCAGTTATTACCACACTTCCCAGCCAGTGTCTACCTTGCAGCCCAGAGTGGTCCAGTAGAATGCTACTGAAACAAGCTCATTGAAAAATATTAACAGTAGGATTTGGGTCAGAGACACAACAATAAATGGAGTTTCTTTTCCCTTAAGACTGGGGAGTCCCAGCAGGCAGCCAAAGAGGGTCGGAAAACTAAGTGGGTATACACAATTGCATGTAGACACGGGACCTTGAGAAAACACAGACTTTGGAAAATGGGAGGCCCACTGTATCCCGTCAATGCAATACACTTGGTTATCCTGACATCCTTGGGGGGCATTCTACATGGAGACCCCGGTGGAGCTTAGCACCAACCTGGCCTTGGAAATATTTTGAAATAATGTACTCGGAATAAACTTGGACTGAGGAATTGGCTCCCATGTTACTTTGTACTACCAAGCAGGGAAACAAAACTATTCCCACCAGTTTGGTCCCAAACCACTCCCATAGAGTAACCCCGAAAAAGGAAGGGCAACTAACCCCAGCCTCTGCCAGGAACACACAGCTGGAGAAGACACAGGAAGAGGAGCAAACAGGCTGAGGCAGTGAGTTCCCAGCCATCCTTGCCCACATCAACGCCCCAGCGGAGACAATACTTACTTCAATATTTTTATTGAGACTCTTTTTTTTTCTGACTTGTTCATATACACACATTTCTCTTCCTTTTCCTCTTTTTCTCTGTATTTTCAATTATTTGGAACAGGGATTAATTGCTCTTTCTCTCCCTCTTCTTCTAGTGGTCAACTTCATTCACTTTCTACTTTTTGCCTGATTCCTCCTTTCAGTTTTTGAATGCTCTGACTTTTTGCCCCCACTTTCCTTCATCTTTTCTCCTAGTTATACCTTTCCTAACATACATTAAATTTGTTCTGTTTGTATTATTTCTACCACCACCATGCCTGTTGCTGTTGTCAAGGCTGAGGGCTGTGGGTGTTGAGCTTTGTATTTTTTCTACCTGGTTCACTGCTACTTGATGCTATTTGTCTTCCCCTCCTTCACGGTCTGGGAGTCGAGCATAGTAGTAGATGCTCTGCTGCCGAGCTACACATGCATCCCTGCTGAAGAGTCTGGGCACCTTGCTCTATACCCAACCCAACCCTGCTATAACTTCAGTGAATACTTCAATACCACAAAGAGGGGATATAAAAATGTCCATCTGAAGACCGGGATCCAAGTAGGCACAGATACAGTACATAAAAATAGCAGAGATACACAACAACAACAAAGTGTGGATAATGTATCTACAAAGGACTACAGTGTGTGTCATCCCATATCCCTTCAGGCTGGACATTAGTGACAAGGTTAGAGGAGTAATGACAGAGGACATACCTCACATACTCTGCTGTCTACAATACATCTGCCTAGTACACTAGAAGGGCCCCACTCTTGTAAGACCTACAGAGAAAGCACCATCTGTGGGCCTTGACAGCATATGTACCATGTGAAAAGAGACTAACCCTTAAAAAGGGTAACAGGGAAGCTGTAGTACAAAACCCATTTCACAATAATCTGCTACCAAAGGATACATCATCAAGAGATCATTTTCCTTAAAGAGACTCTCATATAAAAGTATAATAGTTAGCCAGGCATGGTAGTGCATGCCTTTAATCCCAGTACTCAGGAGGCAGAGGCAGGCAGATCTCTGTGAGTTGGAGGCCAGTCTGGTCTACAAAGCAAGTTCCAGAACAGCTATGACTGTTACACAGAGAAACCCTGTCTCAAAAAAAAAAAAAGGTATAAGCTATCCATCCCAAAATATACTCAAGTCTCAACACAGAAATAAAAGATATATGAAAATAAGACAGCAAAACTCCCCCAAAGCTCATAATTTTATAGCAACTGACTCCAAAGATAATGAATAAGACAAAATACTAGGATGAAGAATTTTATAAAACGACTTTTTAAATACCAATGAGTTCTAAGAAAATACATAAAAAATAATTGGACCAATTAAGGAAAGCAGTAAATAATATAAATCAGAAGTTCAAAAGACAAAGATTTTTTTAAAAGAATTAAACAGAAATCATGGATATGAAATCCCATTAAGTTAAATTAGAAAACCCAATGGAAAGCCAAACCAAAAGACTATACCAATTAAAAGTAAGGTTTTCAGGGGCTGGAGACAAGATTGAAAAATTAGAATACTCAGAAAATAACAATTTTTAAAATGTAAGAAATTATGAACAGAACATACAATACTCTTGGGACATAATTAAAAGACCAAATTTATATAATTTTGATGTAAAAGTTGGTACTGAGGTATAGACTAAGGGTATAAAATCTATTCAGTGAAATGATATAAAAAATTTTTCCCAAATCTTGGGAAAGATGCAGATCTACAGGAACAGGAAGCATTCAGAAGCCAAAACAGACAGGACCAGAAGAGAAGTTCCACATATTACAGTTAAAAAGTTAAGATTACGAGCTGGAGAGATGGCTCAGAGGTTAAGAGCACTGACTGCTCTTCCAGAGGTCCTGAGTTCAATTCCCAACAACCACATGGTGGCTCACAACCATCTGTAATGAGATCTGGTGCCCTCTTCTGTATACTAAATAAATAAATCTTTTTTTAAAAAAAAAGTCAAGATTAAAGAAGAAAAAAAGAATGTTTAAAGTTGTTAGAAATGCTAACTCATTCTAACGGCAAACCTATTAGAATAACTCAGATTTCTCAACAGAAACTCTAAAGTCAGGAACAAATGGAATTATTTATTTCAACTATGGAAGAAAACCCCATCAGTCTAGACTACAAAGCCATCACATTTAAACTTCATAATTAAAAAATATATAAAGACGCTCTAAGAGAAACAAAATCTAAAGGAATCCATGACACAAAACCAGCACTGCAGAGGGTATTCCAAGAGGATAGTAGAGGAAGACAAACACAATCCCAAAAGCACAGGAAAGAATAAATCTCCAGAACAGTAAATAAGCAAATAGAGAATTAGAAAAGAATCACGCATTAGGAAAAAACAATAAAGTGATAGGAATGAGACTGTTACTGTTCAATTAGAATTCCAATGTAAATGATCTTAGCTCTCCCATTAAATGGCATGGACTGGCTAATTAGGTAAGAAATAAAGACCCAACTGCCTGCTGCCTGCAAGAAACACACCTCACTGGCAAAGACATACACAGACTGAAAGGAAAAGGATGACAAATGATATTCCAGGCAAGTGGAATCCAGAAGCAAACAGAAGAAGTGATGTTTATACACAACAAAAGATACCTCCAAAACTCAAAGAGACTAAAACAAAAACAAAAAACAAACACTATATATTGGTAAAGAGAACAAATATGTCAAGAGGATGTAACTATAAATATATGTGCATTAGGCATCAGCACCTCCTGTTTTATAAAACAAACACAAGTGGACAGGAAAGACCCAATATATTAATAGTGGATAACTTCAGTACCCCCATGTTCATCAATAGCTATGTCATGCAACTCCCCTCAAAACCAATGAGGAAACTTCAGAGTTAAGTTATATTATAGACCAAATAGATGTAACAGATACCTACAGAACATTACATCCCAAACTGCAGATTATGTATTCATTTCAGCAGCTCATATAGCTCTCCCCAACAGAGATAATATTTTAGGTTGCAAAACAAGTCTTGACAAATACCAAAAAAGAAAGAATAGCTTGTAACTTTTTCTCATAATAATGGAATAAAACTGAACCAACAGCAAGAGAAACTAAAGAAACTCTATAAACGTATGGAAGTGAGAAATTTACAAAACAAAGAGAAAGAAATCCAAAATTAATAGACTCTAAGACAACAAAGAATGAGTAACAAAATATGCCACTGAAATATGGAGGGTTAATTAGGAATTAATTTAAAAATTTATACCCCAATAAATTGAGAAATCTAGAAAAATCTATATATAATTTTCAGACACAAAAGAACTACCAAAATTGAATCAAAAGGATATGAAAATCCTAAGTGCAATAATAACAAGGAATGAGATTGATACATTAATAAAAAGGTATCCAGACAAAGAAAAACCTAGTACCAGGCAATTCACTGTTAAAGTCTGTAAGATACATAAAACAATGGAATAGAAGATCCAGAAATAAACACAAGCAACTATGTCATTGATCTTTGACAAAGCTGACAAAGGCCAGTGCTGGAGAAAAGACAGCCTCCTTAACACAGGAACCTCAGAAATCTTCAGAGCCACTAGAAACTAGATCTCTCTCTCTCTCACCGTGAACCAAAATCACCCTGAAATTAATTAAAGACCTTAATAGAAGACCTGAGACTCTCAAAGAACTAAAGAACAGAGAGAAAACACTTCAAAATGTAAGAATAGGCAGGCTTTCTGAATAGGATTTCAATGGCTCAAGAAATTATAGTAAGAATTGACAAACAGGACTGTATCAAACTAAAAAGATCCCTCATTAAAAAAAAAACAAAAATCTAGAGTAAAGGCGCAGCCTACATAATGGGAGAAAGTCTTTGCCACACTATTCACCCAACAGAAAATTAATATACAAAGGACTCCGAAAAAATGAATGCTCAACGGACACACCATCCAGTCAATAAATGGGCAATTGAACTGAGGAGACACTCCTTAAAAGGTATAAATGGCCAATAAATACATGGCGAAAGGTTCAACGTTTTTAGCCATTAAATGTAAATCAAAACTACACTGAGATTCCATCTCACGCCAATCAGAATAGTTATCATCAAGTAAGAAAAAAAAAGCAATAAATAATGGCAAAGATGCAGGGGAAAGGGAAATCCTTACGTGTTGCTGGTATAAATGTAAATTAACAAGTACAGACAGTGTGGAAATCAGTATGGAGGACCTTAAAAAACAAAATCTACTGTATCATCTGGCAATGTGACTTCTGGGTGTATACCTGAAGGAAATGAAGTTAGCATACCCTGGAGAGAGTGCATACCTGAGGTCAATAGCCAATGGGATGGCTATTCTTTGTTGTCAACTGACTATATCTGGAATGGACTACAATCCAGAAATGGAGGGCACACCTGTTGAGAGATTTTCTGCTTGATTTGAAGTGGGTGAACTCATTTCTAGTTTGGGCCTTTAATCTGGACCTTAAGGCTGTAAGACACATGCCTTTAATTCGGATCTTGAAGTGGGAAGATATACCTTTAATAGAGGCCATATCTTCTGCTGGAAGTCTTTATAAGGACAAGAAGGAAGTTTTTGCTCTTTGCCTGCTTACCTGCCCTTGCCTTGCTAGCACATCCATTCCTGCATTGGCATTGGATTCTACCTCTTCAGGATCCCAGCATAGACAGAAGACCAGCTGAGACATCCAGCCTGGTGGGAATGAGCAACTACTAGATTCTTGGACTTTCTGTTCACAGCTAGCCAATACTGGATTAACTGGACTGCAGTCTGTAAGTTATTCCAATAAATCCCATATATATATACACTAGAGACACCCTGACTAATGAAGCCAAGTTAGATAATTGGCCTAGTTGTCTGCCAGAAGATGAATGGATAAAGGAAATGTGGCATGCGTGCATACATACAACCGAATATTAGTCATCAATAAAGAAAAAGATCATGTCATCTGAAAGAGAATGGATAGAGCTGAAGAGCATGATGTTATGATGTTAATGGAAATAAGGCAGACTGAGAAACCCAAGTGTCGTGTTTTCTGCCATATGTGTGGTCTAGAAGTAAAAGACGATGTGGAAGTTGAGGAGGGAACTATGTGGGAAGAGAAATGGAATCAGGGGAAGGAGAGAGAGAGAGATGAGGAAAAGATAACAGAGGAGGAGGGGGGGAAACTGCGGTGGTAAGTAAAATAAATAAAAAATTAGTAAATTCAATAAAATAAAATTTTTAAAAAAGAAAGGATAACAGGAAGGGACTATGCTCCAAGTAGGTTATGTACAGGTATGAAACCCATTATTTTATAAAATTAATAACCACTTAGAACTCTGTTCAGGGTAGACACTGGCCCAGGGACTTCTGCAGAGCAGAAAAACTGTTTCTTACTCTGGATGCTAGTTACACAGGTCAGGGCCCTTGTGCACTTTTCCTTAGGCATGTTAAGCTTTAGAAGTTTTCTGTGTTTCACGATACCCTACATTTGAATGTGCACTCACTCTTCCCATCATACCTTGCAGCTTCTCCTGCACATGTTCCTGAGGGGTAGGGGTGTGTGTCTGTGTGTGTCTGTGTGTTTGTGTGTGTATTTGTGTGTCTGTGTGTGTTCTCCTCTCTACACATCCCCAGAATCATGTCCTCCCCTGTGAGCCAGCAAGGCAGCCTGTGGTGACTCAGAGGTAGCACTTTCCTCTCTGGCTGATGCTGCTGTTAAGTCTCCAGCTGGGATCACTGTGAGCCTCTTAAGAGCAAGGACTGTCCCCAGCTTTCTGTGGTGTCCCCAGAGCCTCCTTACAAACAGTGGAGGCATGGTGCCTATTTGTGCAATGAGCATCAGTCCTCAAACAGTCCCCTGCTGCAGGGAGGCGGAGGATGATATGGGAAGTAACAGAGGAGTAAGGCAAACTCTAATGATAACAAACCAGGCCCAGAATCTGTCCTTTCCTTCTTGATGTGGTGGGTATCTTCCTCCCTGCTGTGACAAAATAGGTACTAGAAGTGACTTAAAAAGAGGGTTTGTTTTGGCTCGTAGTTGGAGAGGGGAAGTCAAGGCAGAGTTCACAGTGGCGGGAGTGTGTGGTTGGGACTCCCCATATCCCAGCAGCTAGGCAGCAGAGAACTCAGGCTAAAAGCAAGGCCAGGCTGGAACCCATGAACTGCACTCCCCAGTGACCCACTTCCTCCAGCTAAGTTCCACCTCCTGAAGGTTCTAAACCTCCCTCAACAGCACCACCACCCAGGTACCAAATGCTCAAACACACAAGCCAATGGGAAACATTTGGTATGCAGATCACAGCACTAGATGCTGGTGCGGAGACAGATTAAAGCCAACCTGGTCTCCAGAGAAGCCTGGCACTCTTTTGGTTTTTAACTTTCTTTTTATTTATTCTTTGTGTCTTTCACATTATGCCTCCCAATCCCACCCATCTCCTCCCCCTGGTTTAAGAGAAAAGGGGAATGAAAGGAGGAGAAAGGGAATCTCATTATAGAAGCTTCAGTGTGACACAGTGAGTCACGCAGTAAACCCCTTTATCCATACGTTATTACATGCACGTGTTCATCACAAAGAATCATTGGTCTGGTTCGAGGCCCCTGGTCTCTGCTATACCATCAATGCTGGGCCCTCACTGGGACTCGTCCTGGACATTCTGTTGCTATCCTGTGTCATGGAGATCCTGCAGCCCTGGGTCTGCAAGACAGACCCCTCCCCTCACCGCCCCCACCCCCACCCCATGTTCCAAGAGATCACAGATGGGGTGGATATTGGGATGGGCCAACACATAATCCTGGTTCTGGGTCTGGGCAGTTGCAGGGTTGGTCACATCACCAGCTCTCCCCTGTCTTCACCACCAGGGTGAGCTCTCCAGCATTGCCCTAGGTAATTCACCCCTTACAGTGGTGAGCAAGGGGCGGGGCCAGTTCTCTTGCTTTCATGTCCTCAGAGTCAGTTCTCCCACACCTATACCTTCAGGGCCAGCTCTACTGTGTGGCCCAGTGAGGTGTAGGGGCCACTCTCCCAAATGCTGCAGCTGATGAGGGGCAGGGACAGCTCTCCCACTCTTAGGACCTCTGGGTCAGCTCCTCCACCTTCCTCAGGCATTGATGAGTAATGGGGACAGCTCTCCCACGCTCGCAATATCAGGACTGGCTCACCCACACCTCCACCAACAGGCTCAGCTCTATGGTGCTGCCCAGGTGAGGTGCAGAGTACCCTTTCCCAAGTGCTGCAGCTGTTAAGGAGGAGGGTCAGCTCCCTCACCCACCACAGGTGGCAGGGTCAAGGGGCAAAAGGGCATCTTTCTCTCACCCTCACCACCACATGGCAGATGGGGGGTGGAGGTGTGGCCAGCTATCCCATTCTCACAGCCTTAGGGGTAGCTCACCAGCGCCTCTGTAAACAGGGTCAGCTCTACTGCTGCCTAGGCAAGGAGCAGGGCCCACTTTCCTGGGCTGGCACTCTTACTTCTTATGATAGCGCTGATCTTTTTGATGATTGACTCTTTCCACCCTAAAGTGCAAACACATCTAAGGCAGGGTTGTGTCTGTGCACCTAGGACTCAAGCTGGGGATGCTCAGCCTGCTTTCAGGAGCCTCATTTAGTCTTAGCAGGAGAGGAGGCTCCTGATTTCTTGGGGGTGGAGGGGCAATGCTAGAAACACTAGGCTATCGGCTTCTCTAGCCGTAAATTATTCAAATATTTTAATCTAGATGCTAGCTTTTAAAGACTAGGTCCATCTGCATACCAGTGTAAGGCCAACACCTCAATCTTTTATGGTTTTTACAGAAGAACTGGAAGTTCCAGCTTGCTGATCTCCCAAGCCAACAGTTAAAATGGAGAAGGAGGTGGAGGCAGAGGCCTGCCAGCCTTGGCTCTGTGTGACCTTGAGCATGCACTTCAGTATTCCGTATTCTTGGGTGTCGCCTGCTCATCTGCAACAGAGCTTGTTTGGCAAATGGACTCTCTCAAGACCTGGGGGCGGGGGTGGGTACTGCAAACCACTGAGCCTCCCACTCATGCCACAGATGGTCCTTTGCGTTTTTTGTGCAACCTGGGAAATGATCTCTCACCACTGGATCTAGGGTTAAGGGCTCTCAGGACCTTAGAAATCATTGTTCTGAAAGGTAGTCTCTAGTTTCAGCCAGGCTTTGGAGCCAGGCACAACAAAAGTCACACCTGCATGAACCGAGTGTAATTCTGTCATCAAATAAAATGTACAGGGTTAATCTGACACCTACTTAGCCATCTACATGATAATTACCATGCCAGGTGCTGATTAGGCATAAATGGGAGGCACTGATGTAAATGGTTGTATTTAGTATTGCTTTGATACAGTATAACTGGATTTTTACAGTTCCTTGCTTTTTGACAGTTCATTTATCCACTCGACAATATTTATGGAGGCTGTAATATATGCCAAGCATTGTTCTAGAACTTGGGATACAGTCACACTCAGAAGGCCAAGGAATCAGAAGCAGACCTTTGCAGTGGCATTGAGAGCACTCTTCTGAACATCCTGGTTGGCCATGTCAGTCATAAGGACAGTGGAAGGGCCACATTCAAAGGAGGCTGGAGCTGGCCCTGACCTTCAGAAACAGACACTGTTGAACCCAGGGCCATCAGACCCTATGGTTTCATCCACTGAAAACCCAGGAAAAGCAGTGCCTACCTCCGGGACGACGAGAACCAGAAAAGCAGGGAACGACTCGGACTTTTCCGCCTGTGTCCCCAGTGCCTGGCACAGGCTGGCACATAGTAGGTACTCACACGGTATCTGCTGAAATAATGAAAGAACAGCAAGAGTGAGTTCAGAAATGAGGTAAGCTGTCAAGTACTTAACATGTTGACTATCGATTCACAATCTAATTTTTGCCCCAACCCAAGCTCCCTGTCTGTGGCCCTTCACCCTCTCTGACCTAGCTTACAGGTACCAGTCATCACACTGCTCTATGATGGCCTCTCACTCCCAAGACTGTGGAGCACTGTAGTAGGAGCTGGAGCTTCTGCCTCTCTGCCTCTGCTTTCCCATGCACCGGCCCCAAATATATCCTCCTGACACCAACAATTTGTCAGCCCTACTTTTTCCAGAAGGAGAACCTAATTTGCATTCTGTCACCATGGCCAGGCCATTCAGCTTCTCCAAGCCAGAGGAGGTGCTCCTTGAACTTGCCTCAGACTTAATCACCTCTGACACGCCCCTGCCCTGTTCTGTCTCTATTTTGAGCTGAAGCCCGGCCAATCTTACAAGGGCTTTCTCCCTCTTCCTCACAGCAGCACCTCCAGCACCTTGGACAGTGCTCACGAGGGGCGCCCACAAATAAATACAACTTCGTGAACAAGTAGATGTTCCCTTTGACACTTACATTGCCATGGAGGGCAGGGAACATCTCTTCTAGGCATACATCTACCTAACACACATGCAATGGGGCCTGTTCTGCATAGAGGCTCAATAAACAATCACTGATTCACGATAGTGGCCAGTTGATGGAGTGGACAAGCACAGTCTGAAGACAGCCCACGGCAGTCCTGTGCTGCTGCGCAGGCTGTCTGGACCCCCAGCCCACCTGCACAGAATGGCAACCCTTCCCACTCTGCACTATCCTCTGCTGTCCTCCTGGGACTACCACATCATTAATCGTGATTTTTTTTTCCGGGTAGGACAGAAAGGAGACTGACAGCCAGCAGACAGTGTTTGGTGGCAAAAAGGACAGAGAAAATCAGGGGGGCAGTCAGATTAATTACAGGTTTTCTCTCAGCCGTGGGCAACAAGATCTTGATTACTTCTCCTGAAGCTCCAGGCTCCTCAAGACAAATGGATGTTTGCTTCCCTGCTGTTCTTTCACTACCCCTGGCTGAGAGAAAGACCAAACAGCAGCTGCTCAGATGGAGGGTCTGGGCTGGTGGCAGGCCACCACAGAGGAACAAGCCATCTCCTCTTGTAGACTCTGTGGCCACTTGAGGGGGAATTTAATTTTGTCCCCTAACACAGTTGTGGAGCACTTTGTAAATACTGCATGTCCTTTGCAGCAAGTGTGGTGGCACCAGGATGCAAGACTGCCTGGGGAGTCGGGGGCCTGCGCTCACCAGCTCTGCAGAGTCAACTCTTTGAGCATCAGTTTCTGATGCTGCGAAATGAAGGAATGAGGCTGCATGTTCTCTAAGGATCTTTTAAGCTCCGAAATCCTGCACTTCTAAGAATGGAAACTCCATGATAACACAGCATTTTTTGAATATTTATGGATGTTTACTATGCGCAAAAAGCACTATTTTCAACTCATTCGGTCTACAGAAGAGCCTTGGGAGGCAGATACACTCATTCATTCTTCCCACCTGCCGAGATGGAGCCAGAGGACAGAGGGAGTGAGTGGTTTGTCAAGATCATGCAACTTGCAGAAATAGAGCCATCATATGCAGGACCCTATTCTTACTCACTACTCTCTCTACCCACCTTCTCCCTGTGTCCCGGAACCTAGCATGCAGCAGGTACGTGAGGACAGGTGGGAACACGGCAATGCTACACAATGATGTTAGAGAACACAGCACAGTGTAGACCTCAAGCCATTTGCATATGTTGCTGAGTCAGGAGACATGAGTCTGGGGATGCCTTCTGGAAAAACTACAGCTCCTGTATCCTTGACCATTAATGTTTCCTACAAAGAGCTTCTCCTGGGTATTTGTAATGAGTTACAACATAGAGTCGACAGGGGGCTTTGAATATTGGCAGTAGGAGCTGAGCCTGGACTGCCTCGTTAGGATAAAATGAAGAATGACTGCTGGACAGATTGCCCAACCCGAGCCGGACTGTGGGAGGGTCCCATGCTCTCTGTGACTGTAGGTTCATGGTATCCAGACCACAGGGCAAGGGATAACCATTCAGAATCCTTGAGTACTATTAAACACAAAGTATTGGGACACCCCTTCCCCTGACACACACATCCCTAAATCATTCTCAAATAGATTTCAAACTGAGGCCCCTAATGCATCTTTAAACAAGTGTCCTTCATCAGAAGACAGAGCGCATGCCTGCTTTCCTATCCAGCTATCACTGTGTGTCCTTAACTGGATTGTTTCATTTCTCTGGACTTTTTCTCCAGACCCATAAGACTACAGCAGACTGTACCCCTCACTAGAAAGACAGTTGCCTGGGTCTTAGACACAATGCAGTCAATAAGCATGGTCTTCCTTTCTTCATCTCTCCAGCCCCATTCAGCCTTTCCCTCCAGCTCCTATGCACAAGATGCCCTAGAATGCATCCACATCTCCCAACAAGACGGTCTTCAAGGCTTGCTTACTGGAATGACTCCAGAGCCTTCACCTCCACGACGCAGCTCCAAGTCAACGTTGCCCCAGAAGCTCTTCCTTCAGCCACAGAATCTCTCCCTGCAATGCCAGAGGCCCTCTGTGTAGCCCCAGAAGCTCTCTATGCAGCAGTTAGTCCCCCTTCCCCACTCAACCTCAGCCACACACAGGAGAAAAATCAGCACACTGGAAGTGGAGACCTGTGTGACCTTGGGCCTGCCGCTTAGCCTCTGAGGGTCCCTATTTCTTCCCCTGTAATGTGGGGAAATTGCACTCACACCACCTACCTTTATGGGTTACTAAGAAGACCAAATGAGATAATGCATGAAGAATTGCTTTGCAGATGAATAACATACGTTTGGAGTAAAGTGGTGCAGATAGTTTTCAAGCCCCAGACTGGTCAAGCACCCGAATCCTCAGCATGGATTTGTCTTGTACTTTGTCCATTCTGTGAATATTTTTATCGAAAGCCTACGACCCACAGGCAATTCTCTAAGCCCTGGAATAGAACCCCTGCCATCATGGGTCTTACCATGTGGGATGTTAAGTGACATAAATCTGACATTCAGGAAGCAGATACCACTATTACAGACAATGAAGGGAAAGCATAGGATGTTCTAGCTCAAGGTGTCCAGCCTTCTGCCCACAGACTTCACGTGTCTAAGGATAGCTATGAATGTAACCCAACACAAAATTGTAAACTTAAGTCGTATGATATTTCTTTGTGATCACTGTTATTATTTGTAATTTGATTGCAAGGTTCTTGAGTATGAACTTTGGATGATAGCGTGGTTACTAAAGCAGTGGTTCTCACCTTCCTAATGCTGCAACCCTTCAATACAGCTCCTCACGTTGTGGTGACCCCCAACCATAACATTATTTTCATTGCTACTCCATAACTGTCATTTTGCTACTGTTATGAATTGTAATGTAAATATCTGTGTTTTCTGATGGTCTTAGGTGACCCCCGTGAAAGGATTGTTCGACTCCCAAAAGAGTTGTGACCTACAGGTTGAGAACTGGTGCTCTAAAGGGTGACAAGTAGGAAGGCTGGTGACAGTAGTATAGGATGGCCTATTAGCATTGAGTTAAAGACAGGAACCAATGGGCAAGGGGGAGGTCAGCTCAGAGAAAAGAGTACGTGTGGCCCCTGGTGAGACATAAACTACGCTTTTAGAAATGGCTGTGTCCACTGCTATAGAAAAGCTCAGAGACCCTCTGATGTGTATCTGCTGTGACAATGCCCAGCCCCCCTCACTAGAATAAAGCCAATCTGCCCCCTACTCCTTGCTTTCTTAGGTCTAGGTAAGCCATGTCACCTAAAGCAGATGTCCCCCATGGGCCTGACACTAGACCTATTACCCTTCAGATAAGGTTTATAGGGCACAGTCTCCACATCCCCTCCTCTGAGCAGGCAATAAGCCGCTGGCAATAAGAAGCTGGAGAGACATTTGCCAACTGTAGGTGCGCAGAGGACCAGAGTCAGACAGGAAGGGCGGAACTGGCTTAGCGTGTAAGCAATGTTCCTGGCATTTATCTGAGCCATTGGGCTGGGCCCTAGGGGAGATGGGCTCCTTAGAGAGAATAGGTGTATCATGGTTTTGAAAGAAACCAGTTCAATGCTGCAGTGTGTGTAACAAACACATTCAGAGCCAAGAGCCCTTACAAAGGAGCGTCTACAGAGGGTCAGAGGGGAGAGGCACAGGGAGAGCAGGCTTAAGGCAGGGCCTAATCGCCTCTGGAATTAGGTCTTCTCTCTGTTGGAATCTTCCTGATATTTTGAAGTGTTCTGTAGACCCTTGCCTGGGCCTTTGGAAAGCCTGAAAGAAACTGGAGTGCTCGGCCTAGAATGAGGTAGAATAGGATGATATCCTGTGTCATGGCAGCCAAAGTGTTAACCCAGGAAGCCAGAGGAGGTTTATTCTAGACTCACAGACGATGAGACCCAGGGTCAAGGTCAAAGGAGGATGGCAATCTAAGGTGATAAAGAAGAAGTCCCAAGGCCTGGAGCTGCTGGGGCACCCTTGACCGGGCTACATCACCCAAGTGGACACCTCAGTACGTCCCTCCTGTCTGTAGCCACAAGCACAAGCAATTCTGATATCTTAGACACCATTTCAGAAAGCAGGGCTCTACCTGCTCTGCTTTAAATCCTAGACAGCACAGGGAAGAAAGCAGCCATCTGGGCAAGCATTCCTTATAGTCACTCTAGACCGGCCCCTCAACACTCCCAGCAGGAGAAAAACTAAACTAAACACAGGTCCAGAGACTAGGAGTGTGGTGCAGTTGGTAGGGAACTTTCCCAGCATGCACAAAGTCCTGAGTTCCACCCCCACGCACTGCTTCTAAGGGAATGGTGGCATATGTCTACAATCCCAGTACTTGGAAAGCAGAAGCAGGAGGATCAGAAGTTCAAGGCCATCTTTGGGTACATAGTGAGTATGAAGCCAGCCTGAGCTACATGAGATCCTATATCAACAACAACAAAAATTCCTATAATAAAAGTTCACCCAAAGTAATTGGCATCCCTTTCAAAATACTCATCCTACAGGCCAACCACTAGGAATTGTCTAGAAGCACAAGGAGGGCCCAGCCGACTCCTTTCTTCTATCCAGCTCAATCAGCACTGATTATCCTCCACTTAAGGCAGAGCCTAGCCCAGGCTCCCTGGGAGGCTGAGTGTACAAAGTAGCTCTGGCCAGCTGCCCCTGGAAGAGGCTTGAGGACCCAGGTCAGTGGTAGGAAAGAGGGCACCTTCTGTTTCACTCTACAGTGTTCTCTGTTTGAATTTTAACAGAGAGAGGTTGGTTTGCTCTTTCAATTAAAAGCTTGATCAATAATTTAAAAAGCAAAGTGTCACCTGGCGGTGGTGTTGTGCACCTTTAATCCCAGCACTCGAGAGGCAGAGGCAGGTGGATCTCTGTGAGTTCAAGTCCAACCTGGTCTACACAGCAAGTTCCAGGATAGCCAGAAGTGTTACACAGAGAAACCCTGTCTTGAAGAGGGAAAAAAAAAGTGTCGTGATTCTCTCCTTGGCTGGCTCCAAGACTAGCAAGCACTCTGTACCCTGAGCCTGAGTCCCCGTTCAGGAGTGTCAGACTGATCACACCTGTGCTTAACAGGCTCAAGTGCTCAGAGATGCAGGGCTTACCCAAGACCCTCCTACCTTTCTGGACATTCATCCCTGGTATAGGTGCTCTGATACCCATAGGGAAGTGGAGTTGCTACTCAGAGCTGAGAGTCTCTTAGCATTCCAACCATCCTTCCCTCACCATGGCTATCATCCACCTCAGTCAACCTGCAGTCTTAGTACATGTTCTGTTCTAAGCTAGTTAGATCCCAAACTCTCCATGAGAGGACAGTAATCTGTTGAATAAGGGTCACTGTATTCAGCCATGTTTCCAGGGGGAAGAGGGCACCCTCTCCAGAAGCTACTCCAGGCAGAAGCTCTTGGCCACAGGACACAGAAGAAATCACATCAGGGTCCTGTCACTTTTGCTCACTGTTGGCCTGAGAGAGCAAGCCTCTCTGCAGGCTGAGAGTCCAGGAGCTAACAATTCTGACCCACCCCTTCCCTAGTCAGTGACCTTAGCTAAGCACCCCGTATCTTCCCCAACACAGGCATCATCACAGAAGCCCTGGTGAAGGAACACACACCCTAAGAACCTATCTCTGACTGCCAGAACCAAGAAGAAAGACCAAGAATGCTGTTTTATACCCAGAAGAAACTGCCATGTTGGAAATGCATGGCCAAGCAGCTCCACAGCAATGCTCCGGTAATCATGCATGCCTGGACTGCTCTGCTTCGTGCTAGCAGACATTAGGAGGGTAGGATGCACTACCTTCCTCAAGGAGTTCCTGGGAAAGCCCGATGACCTTGTTTCAAGATAAAAGGCAATACTCAGGAAAATAGCACATCAACGATGCTGCTTTCTCATTCTTTAGTATAGACTTTGCCAGTAAGCAGGGAGCAGGGCTAGAAGATAGAAACAGAAAGACATCCCTGGACCATTGCTGCTGGAGTGGGAATCTTGAAAGATGCAGGCTATGGGCCAGGCCTCCTATTGACACACTAAGGAAAGTAAGGGACAACCACAAAACAATGACTAATGATTAATTTGAATTGACGACTTGATTGGATTTAGAAATGCCTAGTATATTAACAAGATGCACCTTTGGTTTGGTTATATCAGTGAAAGCTTTTCCAGAGAGGAGTCACTGAGGGGTGAAGACCCCCCCTGAATGTGAACAGAACCAGTCCACGGCTGGGACATCCAGAGTGAATAAAAAGGGGAAAAAGAGAACATGAGGTGGGTGCCTGCATTCTGCTTTCTCTGCTTCCTGACCTATCTTCATGTGAGCAAGCAATGTCATACACCTGCCGCCACAGCCAGGAACCTTATGCACTACCATGCATTCCCAGCCAGGAGCCAAAATAAACTACTTCCTCCCTTCACTTACTTCTTGTTGGGTATTTGGTCACAATAATGGGGAAAGTACTAATATAGAAATCAAACCATTGGTCCTTCCTGACAGACACTCGTTGTCTATGAGGTGCCTCCAAAATGTATGTCTGAGATTCTAAAAGAGCTGGGATTCTATAGGCCTCAAAGGCCAAGGTGATGAAGGTTGAATTTGCTCATCTGGGCAATAAAAAGCCACTGTGAGTTTTGGGGTGAGTCGGGTGGGTATGGGGCAGAATGTGAGCAGTGTTGAGGAAACCAGCAAGAACAGGGTGCACAGGTAGGGGTGGGGGCACGGAGAGGAGGGGGACTGGGGAAGTTATGTGCATACAGCGATGTGAGAGAGGAATAGGAATGTGAGGAAGCCAGCCCTGGAAGGAACTGATGTGACCTAACTCAAAATCAGGGTACAGGCATTTTCTCAAATACTAGAAAAGAAAGTTTCTGAGCAGCCAGGCATTGAGGAAGAGCACACACTCTGCAGATCTCCAAGGGGAGCAGAGCCCCAGGCAGCTCCAGAGCCAGCCTCCACAAGACATCAAGCACACTGCTGGGTCTGGATCGGGCCCAGCCCCAAACCTGGAGCTTGACTGCTGGGTAACTTTGAAGGGAAGGGCTCTGACCTTGGAGTCAGAAAGCCAAGCTCAAAACCGGCTGTGCACTAGTTCCCTGTGTGAGGAAGAGTTCTCATCCTTTTCCTGTGAAACAGATCTACTCCAGTCCTGTCTATGGCACGGCGTCACTCACTCAAACATCAGAGAGGTGCTGCATATGAAAAGCATGTTAGTAGTTTGTTGTCGAATTAAGGAAGGCTTTTCGTACATGTGATCTCTGGGGTCCGTTCTTAGGGTCCCTCCCTCCAGACACCCCAACACTTCACTCCCTAGCTCCTGTTTGAGACTCTGTGTCTGACTCCCTACCTCTCTTAGATTCATTGCATGGATGAATTGTTTATTTTTATTTCCTATAAAACACCTAGGACAATGTTTTCCACCTAGTTGGAGCTCTGTAAATGTGTGATTGGTTGATGGTTGATTGATTGATTGGATGACTGATAAAAGTAAACCCATAACAAGAATCAGGAGTCTAGGCAGACAGCTCAGTGACTAAAGTACTTCTCTTCCAAACGTGAGGACCTGAGTTCAAATCCCCAGAAGCCATGTGAAGACAGATGTGGTGGTACATGGCTGTAACCCCAGTGCGCCTGAGGTGCAGTGGACAGCAGAGACAGAAGAACCCCCAGAAGTTTAAGGGACAACTTGCCTGCCACATGCAGTGACAGTGAGCAGCAAGAGTTATTGTCTCAAACAAGGTGGAAATCAAGGATTGACACTCAAGTTTGACTTCTACATGTGCATCATGTCTATCCACCACCACCACACTCAGACACATGAACATGCATGCATACATACGTACAAACATAGGTACAAAGATTTTTTAAAGAGCATTATTTAATTCCTATTTATCTCCCTCCCCACACACTCACCTCAATAGCGATGCTAGTAAATAATAATAATAACAACAACAACAACATGGACACCTAGCTGGAGATTCTCCCACCTCCTCTCCTAATCACCAAATGCCCCCATTTGTCTCAGCAGGAGATGGGGCAGGGCAGTGGTACCAGCCCAGACTCCACTGCCCACACATGTGAGTGACCTCACATGAGTAACCTCTCCAGACCTCAGTTTCTCCATCGGCAGCTAGGAAAAACATCAGACATCAAAAGTTGCTTTTGGAGTCTTGTTGAGTCTTGTAGGGCCTGAAAGCAGCAAGCCTCAGAGCTGGACAGCTGTTGTTGTTATTGGTGCTGGGACTGTCCAGCACCAGATCACCATGGTCAGAAGGAAGTATCTAGATACAAATTTTCCATCAGAGCAGATGATTGTGAGTGCCCGGCGACAAGCAGCGGATGAGGCTTCTCATTACTTCACACTGCAGAAGCAGTCAGACGCCCCAAAAGCCATCTTAATGTCCCC
Organism: Peromyscus melanophrys; assembly: GCA_902168415.1. Taxonomy (NCBI): domain Eukaryota; kingdom Metazoa; phylum Chordata; class Mammalia; order Rodentia; family Cricetidae; genus Peromyscus; species Peromyscus melanophrys. The sequence continues at coordinate 41,244 of CABHPR010153865.1, read as the reverse complement.
GTTATCAAATGACATCTGGGGTTAGGGGCACTGAATGGATCAGTCGCCCTTATGGTGCCAACCCAGCATTAATGGTGCAAGTGAATTACAAACAAGGCCCACCTGCTGTGCTCAGCAACAAAACCCGGCAGGAGGGTAATTGCCCGGAACTAGAGCACAGGGGGACACAGCGGGCACGGAACACATTAACCACAGGAAGGACAACTTCCCAACACTTTCCCTTCTCCATGAGACCTAAGGAGAAGCCAGCAGGCAAGAGAATGCAGGCACCAGATGGGAACTCTCCAGAATCAGAGAAGAAAGGCACTTCTAGACTACCACAGCTGGCCTCCCAGTCCAACCCAAAGACCCAGGCCAGCTGCATACAGGCTGGTGGTCCCAAAGTCATCTTGGGCATAGTCTTAGTCACTTTTCTACTCCCTGATAAAACACCATAACCAAAGCAACTTATAAAAAGAAAGCACTTAATTTGGGTTCATGGTTCCATGAATTTGGTTCATGGTTCCAGGGTTAGAGTCCATGACCATCATGGCCAGGAGCACAGCAGCAGGCAGGCAGGCATGGCATTGGAAGAGTAGCTGAGAGCTCACCCAAAAGCATGATATGAGAGAGAGAGAGAGAGAGAGAGAGAGGGGGGGGGGGGGGAGAGGGAGAACTGGGAATGGTGCTTGAGCTTTTGAAACCTCATCCCCAGTGGCACACCTCATCTAACAAGGCCACACCTCCTAATCCTTCCCAAATAGTCCCACCAACTAGGGACCAAGCATTCAAATATATGATCCTATGGGGGCTATCCTCATCCAAACATCACAGGCACCAAGGATATCCAAGCTCTAAGTCTCCGCTGGGAGCTTCCTGCCATGGCAGGCAGCCTCCTCCATGTTAAACTACACATCATGAGTGCTCAGAAGGCAATGACGGCTCCCGAAGGCTTGGTGGAGTAGACGGCAGGGGCATGAAATCCACCCATTTGTTCACTTACACACTCACCGTGCATTTTCAGAAAGAAATCTAGTCAATTCTCCTCCAAAGACTAAGAGACAAAGACTCCAGGCAGGTAAGTAATCTGAAAAGAATAGCAAACGTAGGCAATGAGCGGGCCTGGCAAGTCTTCCTGCAGGACTGAACTGACTTTGTGGACAAATTGTAGGACATTAAGTTCAGTCATCAACAACGCTGTCGGGGCTTACCATCACCTTGATGCTGTTCCCTGGGAGCCTGGTGTGCAGGGTCTAGGTGAAACCCGAGGGTCTTGAGGTTCCTGCAACACAGCCTTCATGCTCCCGCGTCAGGGCCTTTTCTTAGACTCAAATGGCGGCACACTCTCCCCTGACTCCTGGGACAGCGTTCATCATATCGTTCCAAAAATCCCACCACTTCCCGAATGTCTCACCTCGAACATTAATGCAGTCGGCCTCCTTACAACTCTTATTTATATGGCTTTCTCTTGCACACACTTGCCAAAATGTAAGCTCTTCCAGAGCAGAGTTTTTGTCTATTTTATTTCTTATGTGTCCAAAGCACCTAGAACAATGCCCACCATGTGTCGGTGTCCTGTGACTGGACCTGGAGGTATGGCAACAACTTACAATGGAAATATCCACAGTGCAGAAGGCAAGCCTGTACACTGGAAAGCCCAGGGCTACCAGGAGGTTACTGTTGGAAAGGGGGCAGCCCCGGCAGTCCATAGAGTTAACACCTTCCTATTGATCAGTGTGACAATTCGGAGCAGAAGGCAACACTGGATGCTTCCTAGTTGTAATTTATTTTTTGACAGCAAACAAGATGGGGTGAGGACCAGAGAGTTTCAAGGTTTTTGTCCTAGATACAGGAGAACCTGAGGTAGGATGCCAGACTCTGCCTACCAGCACATCCTAGAGGGAAGGGGAGCCAAGAGAGGGAGCAGGTGGATCCTCGAGAAAGCTGAGGGGAATTGATAGGATTTGGATACAAAGCACTCCCCTATACGCTCACAAGTTGATGGCTTGGTCCCTATCAGGTAATTCCAAACACTAATACTAAGGAGTGATCAGATCATGGGGGCCTCAGACTTCATCAATGTATCAAACAATGGATTCAGATGTTGTTTGGCATTACTGGGAGGCAGGGCCTGGCTAGAGGAAGTATGTCAATGCAAGTGTTCCTTTCTCTCTCCTCTTCTTGCCCCTCTTTTTCCCTCCCTTACCTGGCTGCTGTCAGGTAAGCAATTTTGTTCTGCCAAGTAATTCTGCTCGCCTCACCAGAGGCTCAGGAAGATTGTGTCACTGGAAACTACCAAAATCGTGAGCCAGAATACAACTGTCTTCCTTTAAGTTGCTTTCTCAAGCACTTTGTCACGAAACACACATTCTCTCTCTTACAGATATACACTCACACACACACTCTCACACACACACATACACTCACACACATTGGTCATTGCTGAGATTCCCTGACCATGTGGTTCTTAGGTCCCTGGAACTGATTTCTGGGAAGAATTTGGAATTCGGTTATTTGAGCTACAGAAGCCCCCGAAGGTTAAGTTCTGCTGAATGGCTGATTCTTGTGGGAACCTAGAAGACTAGAGGCAGGTGGGCATGTGGACGATGAAGACTGCTCATGAGGCTTCGGGTGGAAATGAAGGTTCTACCAGGAGCTGGACTAGAGTCTGCTCAGGTTACATTCTGGCAGAGAACTTGTCTACACTTTGTGCCCTGAGATGTGGTGGGAAGCTGAATCTGAAGCCGGTGGGCTAGTTAGCCCAGAGAACATTTCAGAACAGCTCGGCGTGTGGTGAGGGACGAGTGCCATGCCTTTCAGTGACTACCTTCAGCCACGTTTAAAGTGAGACTTATGAGCCAAAGAACAGAACAGCAAGATCTAAAAGCTTTGTAACTTGGTAAGGAAAGCTCTACGAAGCTGGGACTAAGAAGGCCTGGTGACCGATTCCCTTTAAGCTGTTTTCCTAGGCATTTGGTCACTACGACATGAACCTCAACAACTCAAATGTGAAGCCTTGCTTTAAGAACCGGATCCCTGAATCTGTGCTTCAAAGCTTCCTGAAGACTGTCCAAGAGCAGCTGTCCACTTCACAGATCTCCAAGTGACACTCAGAGAAGCAATGACTTAAGCGAGCTTAAGATCGGGTTCCAGAATGGATTCTAAAACTGCCATCTCCACACTGATCCTTTTCATGACAGCACTCACTCATCAAGGCCTTCAAAACTATCTTCTACAAACCAGCCTGAACTAGGCTGGGGACACTGCTGTGTACAAGAGAGATAACGTGTGCTGGGAAAAACAGACAGGTAGCCATCAAATCCAAAGTGAACAGTGTTATCACTGGTTACCATGGCAACACTGAGTCGGGGTTACTGAAGCCAGGCTTGAGGGGTCAGGAATGACTCCTCAGAAGAAAGAACATTTAAATAGAGACCTGCATGGGCGATTTGTATTTAGCCAAAGGGAAAGGCGGAGGAGTGAGAAGAGGGACCAGTCCACAGCTAGCACGAATGGCAGGGAAGCAGGGACCTTTTGTGATCTGAAGACTATGAGCCAGTCAATGCCCTGGGAGCAAGCTAAGAGGGCTGAGCTGTATTCCAAGGGAGGGGTTTAAACATGGGGGTAACACAGTGAGGATTTCTTATGGAAAGACCACTCTGGTTGCAATCTGAGGATCATTTTAGAGCGACCATGTCTATGGTGTAGAAGATGCACTGGATGGGTGTTGACATCCTAGAGAAACACGGGGGTTGCATGAGTAAGGTAGTGGCGGTGGAGAGGGAGACATGTGTATCTGCAGCATATTTAGAAGTTAGGGTTGATAAGGGCTAGAGATTGGATGCAGATGTGGAAGAAATGGGAAACGAAGGTAGTAGCCAGGCTTCTAGGATGTGCCCAGACCATGTCCTGAGACAACACCAGAGCAGATGGGAGAGGAGGGAATGGCTGCCCAGGAGGACAGAAGGAAGTAAAAGCAGGAGGAAGAAACAGTACATACACCCAGAGATACCAGGAGTATCTCTGTCCCCCACACAGGAGACAGAGGACAGAGAGCAGGGCCTTGAGCGCTCCCATTCACAGCTCAGGCGAGTCCAGGCCAACCTCCTGGGCCCCATTCCTCCTCTGTCCATGGTGTTTCCCAGGCTCCAGAGCTTCTATAAGCTTCATACACTGGGGCCACTCACTCTCTCAGGAGCTGGTCCCCTGCTCTTCCACGGTTAAGGGTCATTTTGGATAGAAATTAAGAAAGGCATAAAAAGTATTTTAATTCCCCCTAAAAATGCTGCCTCTGGCTTCCCATACCACTTTAGAAGCTATCATGGAGAAAGAAATAGCAGAGTGTGTTGGTGAAGAATGCTGCACTCTGAGAACAAATTCCAACTCCAACACCCACCTACGAGTCGTGTGACCCAGGTAAGTGACCTCACCTCTCTGAGCCTGGTTTCACAGTTTGTGGAAGTGAGGATATTAAATAGTGTCTCTTCGTGAGCTGCAGGAGGTTAAATGAGTTGGTATTTGTTGGAAAAAGGGAGAGTACCTGCTACATTGTAGCTGCTCCACAGCTGAGAGACTAGCAAATGCTAAGGAGGCAGGAATTAGCTGTCATCTTCGGTGGGAGTAGGGGCTGAGGAGGTACTGTTCTTTGGCCCAGGAACCTTCGAGAAAGAAGGGTTTCACACACTCTGACATAACCTCAAAGGCAAAACACTGGGCTGAGGCAAAGGAACAGATGAAATCAAGTGTAGCCATAGATCACCCAAGACAGAATTATCGCAGGCACACAGCTTCCCTTAAATGTCATGTTTGTTTCTGAAACAACAAGGCTGTGACTCTGATGTCACAGTGTGCAACCAGCCCCACTGTACGAGGGCAGGTGGGCCTCCTTCACATGTCAGGCTTTCTCTGTGCAGGGGATTCATGGTGTCCCTGTTATACAGCGAAAGACGTGTGACTACGGTCTAATCTGAGCAAACAGCAACACTCGCAGCACAGCCAGGGAGGCAGCAAAGGCCTGCTTTGCCAGCGAATGGATTTACCAGGAACCAGGGAAAGATCCCTGCTGTTGCAGGGCACCCTGATGCCGTGTTCAACAGGTTTGTAGTCCTCCTCCACTCAGCCACTGGCTGATCAGAACAAGACAGCCTCAACAAGAGACAAGGGGACCTGTGCTTCTCTGGAGAAAGCTATGTTCCTGCCTGGCTGGTGAATGGCTTCTGGAGAGCAGAGTACACAGGGATGGTTGGCGTACAGGTTCCTTCTCCCTCTGCCGCCTCTTCCTCCCCTTCTGCACCTTCTTTATTCCTGTATTCGTCACCATTTTCCCCAATAGTGAATGCCACATGTGTGTGCGCCTGGGGAGATCCAGAGACGCTCGGGCATCATCAGTCTGTCCTGGGGCACACCAGGAAAGATGGCTCCTATAGGCCAGACCGCATGCCGTCTCTCACTCCAGTCCCTTTCTCGGGACCCAGAACCAGGGTGGAGCTTGAGCCTAAAGAGAAACAGCTCTTTAGGGATGGATTCTAACTGATGCTCCGGGGTTCCCGACACCTGCTTTCTTTTTTCTTCCTATCTTGTGTGTGTGTGCATGTGTGCAAGCAGGTGAGTGTGCACATGTGTAAAAGCCAGAAGTCAATGCTTGACATCTTCATTGGTCGCCCTCTATCTTACTTTCTGAGACAGGGTCTCTCACTGAACCTGGAGCTCCCAGATTGGCTAGACTGGCTGACCAGCAAAGTTTGGGGGTCCTCCTGTCTCCACACCCCAATGAAAAGTTGTACATTATCACTTATACACACATATATATTTTTTCCCCTGGAATCTCTTATGGAAAACCTTACAACAAGACAATGTTGAAGACCCAGAGATAACCTGGCGAAGCAGGGGGTCATGCTTGTCCTGGGTTCCCTTAGTACCCCTCTTTCACTAGCTCCCCGTCATTGCCCACTTACATCATGCCCTTCCCAATCTCTCATCATACCCTCTCTCACTCTATAGCAAACAGAAAAACATCAACTTTATTAACATATACTAAACTGTCTGTGACTAATTCAACACCATTTCCCTCCCCCGAGGTAGTCCCTTTTTAATAGGAATGACTGACTGAGCTGTCTGCAGACTGGGCAGGGGACTTCAGGGGTACAGCTTTCGTGAGCTGTCACCCATGCTGAAGAAGGCTTTTCAGTGACGTAGCTGCATTTGACTCACTCCTGGTCCCAAAAGTAACCCCGGCAAACTCACCAGTTCACTAGGCTGCCCTGGGCTGGGATTTTCCCTTCCACCCTCCTTGTCTTATCGGAATTAAATAGATATGTGTTTGTGTCTCTCCAGGAATAGTTACACAACAGTGCTCATGAAGGCGATCTTGGGACCCTAGCTCCTCTTCTTCTCTATGCCATGAGGACAGCAGCTTTCTTTACGCCACTGCTTGCTCTCTCCCATGATATTCTGCCTCCTCACAGACCCCAGAGCAACAGTTAACATCCACGAAGTCATGTCCCGGAACCGTGAATCAAAGTTGCTTTTCTTGAGTGTTTTCTTAAAGAGACAGAAGGCTCATGGCACAGCCACATCCAGGTTCTGCATGGCCGGCCAATGAACCATCCCCCTCCTATGCCCCCATGCCCACAGCTTTTCCATTAGCAAAAGCAAAAGAGGTTGCCAGTGTGGCCTTTAAGACACCCCACTGGCACGTGTTCTTTCAAAACCCCTCCATGCCAGACATACTTTGCTTCTGCCTACAGCCACTTCTCCCTAGCCAACAGTCATGGTGTCAATGAGGAGGGAATAGTCCCTCAGCCCCTCCCTGTTCATGCCAACACACACAGCCTTCTTTACGTAGGCCATATGTCACTCCATTTCCCTTTTTACTTAAAAGGGACGAATCAGTCAGAATTTATCTTTATTAATAAACAGTAATAGTTAAGAGCTTCCTGGGCCCTAACTGACCACCACTGGTGACAGGTGCAGCAGCCTTGCAGAAAATAGTCACAAGCCGGAAATATTTAAGCCAGAGAGCTAAGGGTATGCACAGGAGCATGTGCATGATCACATGTCCAGCAAGACTCTGCACACCTGGAAGAAGACAACGCCTGTGAGGAGCCTTCCTCAGGCGGGAGCCCGGAGCTCGTCTCTCTGCTTCCCATGCAGAAAGGCTTGGGTCCCTAAAGCCTTAGCAGTCTCGTGAGGTCTGAAGCCAGTCTAGCTGTGTCTCTGATTTAGAGAGCTGTAAATGCTTGACATGGCTTCAAATATTTAAGTAGTTTAAATATGTGATCATGATAATTACCTGGCTGATGGCACTTCATTTTAAATGAAACTCGAAGCCAAGGAGACGCTGACATCATCGGCTCTGAACACACCACACTCTAGGCTGACTCTGTTCTTCCCCCCATTCTGCTGCCGGCCTTGGGGGCAAGCTGCCTCCCAAGAAGGGAAATGAATTCAGGGTCTGGTGACCAAGGTGCCATATCCAGTTGTGACTGTGGGAGAGCAACGAGGGGGAAAGTGGCCGGCCAGTTCACGGCACAGCTAACAGTGCAAAGGAAACTGGACGCGGCGACAAGGTAGGCAGGCACAGTCACCAACAGGATTAGCAAGTCCCACGTGGGGATCCCCTGCAGCTGAAAGGCATGCTCTGACTCCCAGTGTCAGCACACAGAAGCGGTGGGCCGGTGCTTTGGAGAAGGCTGATCCATGTAAACACAGAGGCCTCTCGGGTGAGGGCCTGGGGCAGGAGGCTTCAAGGCATTTGCAGAACTACAGTCTCTCAGCTCAGGGGGTTCTCTTCCACCCCAGGCCCAGGACACACTGGGTCCTCTAACCAGGGTGCTACTCTTGAAAAGAACAAAGAGGACAGGCAAAGGGGACTGGGGGTGTCGGAGGAGAATTGGAACAATGTCAACACCTTCATTTTGCATAGCTTAAGCTAACCAGGATATAGGACTCAGCAGTACAGCAAGGCCCTAAGAGCTGAATGTGGAGTCCTGAGTGATCCTACGTTCCAGCATGGCCTGCTTTCCTTAGAATGTGGGAGGAAAAGAGAGATGGAGGGGAGGAGAAAGCATGCAGGTCTATGCTTTGGGCTGGCTCCTCACTCCAGTATCTCAGTCAGCCCTTGTACACTCATGATATTGGGTGTCTTCATGGGAACTACTGTAGCAAGCTGTCACGGACTGGCAGCATGTACACTAGATGCTCGGGCACATGCAGGTGGCTGCCGTCTCCTCCTATCTTCACACAATGGAGGGAGAAAGCACGCTTTCTAAGGTCTCTTTCTTAGCAACACCAGTACTTGGGGTGACCAGACTCTATACTTGTGATATAACCACATCCCCTAAAGGCCCCACCCCCCAATACCTCCATTTTGAGATTAGGATATCAACATGGATTTTGAGGGGACACACCCATCAGTCCCCCGCCATTCTCATCTTTCTAGGTGAGGCACACAGAGACTTTAGGGGCTTGACAATGCATGGTGGTGCCGGACTTCATGCCTAGGGCCACCCAGTCCCAAAGTCCATGCTCTCACTCCATATCCCACCAAGCTCCGAGACTGGGGATCCAGGCACATGGACCCCATGAGCTCCTCCACATTCCCAGCACTGCTTGAAGAGTTCTGTGGTGAAAGACAACATAAGACATGGCCCGTGCTTCAAAGAGTTTCCAGTAACATCTGACAGGCAAGCCCCATGTTGATGAGGCAATCATGATGTCAGTCCTAAAACTGGGAGTTCAAGGACAGACTCACAGCCAGGAAGATGGCCCTTAGAAGCCCCTCCTCTCTGCTCTGTCTCTCCCTTCTTTGGTGAATACTTGTGTCCATCTTCCTGTGAGGCTGCTGGGCTCAGCAAGCCTACCACATATCTCTCATATCCACCCCACCTTGGAGGAGTGGTTCCAGAGGGCACTCCTCCTAGGCTGGGCACTGAACCAACACCTGACAGTCAAATCCACAGCTTGGTCACCCAAAGAGTGACCTATAGAAAATATCACTCACATCGCTAGAAACCTGTGAGAAAGAAACGTAGGACCCTCAGGCCCCTCCCCAATCCCTGCTGAGGGAGAATCACAAAGTCCTCAAGGGATTGCCATACAATGATCCAAGTTTGAGGCCCAGTCCCCCCGCCCCCCCCCCCCCTCCCCCCCCCCCCCCCCCGCGCGCGCGTGCGCACACGGGCAAGGTCAGAAACAAGCTGGACAATGAAATAATAGCAATGATAAATCCAGCAGAGGCAAAACAAACACTTCTGTGTGTCTCTGAGGTGGCCACTGTTCTAATGAGAGCTTTATAAGCATTGCTATAAACCCTCACAGTAGCCCCAGGCAGGAAGCAAGGGTCAGTCTCATTCTGCATCTGAGAACTGAGGCGGAGAAGCATTACCTAGCCTGTAAGTGACAGAGATGGAACCCAGCCCCAGAGCTGTCAGAGCCACAAAGCCCTCATGTCTCACCCTAGCAGATGGAGTGTTTCACCGAGAACGCAGAGGTGACTGAGACACACTTTCTCACAGTACAGATGAAGAAATACACCTTGCCCATGACCTCCAGACCAGGACCCCTGAACCTGAGTCTGCATACTTTCCAGTATAGTAAGCCACCTTTCACCAGTGCCCAATAGCTTTACACAAAAGGGGTGAAAAACAATTTTAAAACAGATAAAGTAAATTTTCAATCATCTACCTATTTTGATATAGTAATTTTATTAATTTTTTGATAATTTTATACATGCATACAATATATTTTAGTCATATTTGCTCCCTCCTCCTCCTCCTAACTCCTCCAGGATTGATTCCCAGCTCCCTCCTAACTTTAAGAACCCACTGAGTTCAATTTGCACTGCCCTTATACACATGGGTATGGAGCTAGCCACTGGAGAATGCTTGACCTACCAGGTGCTACACACTGAAAAAACAAAGACAGACAAAAACTGACTCTGCTTCCCCCAAAGACCATCAGCTGCCAACAGCTCCTCAGCTGGGAGTAGGGGGCTCATGAGCCCCCTCCCATCCCCAGTTCTTACTCCAAGCAATATGGACGTGTGGACTACCATGTTTCTCCTTACCTAATAGCTCCTGATACAGGGTCCTAGACTCCCAGAGCACAGCCTGGTGTGCTGAGAAGAACAGGGTCTGCTTCCTCAGACTTCACTTCTTGGCAGGGCAACCATCACTGGCGCTGGCTGCCTGCTCCAAACTGTATGCAGAGGTGTTGATGTTCTGCCTGTGTGCCTCTCCATCCCAGAAGGCCACCAAGAGACCACTTCATCCAATGCTCTGCAAGAGTGTTTCATTCTGTTTCAGAAACACCCCCACAAAGTGGCCACATAGACTTTCTGTCAGAGCCAAAGGGCAGGTCCCTGGAGGCCTGGCTCGTCCATTCTCGAGGGCTTTAGCTCCAGCACCGACTTTGGAACCTCCCGCCTTACTCCAAAGACTAGACATGAGTGGAAGCTGAGGCCCTGTGAAGCACAGGGTGGAGATGACCCTGCAACTCACAGCCTGGCAGAAAGCACAGGAACCACACCCAGCCTCCACCTTTACTGGGGGCTCACTTGGCCAGTGATGCTCACCTCTCGTCTGAGACCTGGGCACTGTGGCTTTGCTGGTCCAACTTCAGGCTCAATATCGGATTAGTGCTGGGACAGCCAGGACAAGCCCAATTAGCACCAAGGCCTCTACCCTGGTACAGACAAAATGTCAGGCTCCTGAGGGGGTGAGCAGACAGCGCTTCAGAGGGCAAGGTACTCCCTTCCAGCAAAAGGCCAGCTCCCTGGCCGCCCAGCATGGGGAGAGCCGCGAGGAAAAGGTGGCAGAAGCTGTCGATACCCACAGCAGCAGGCCTGGCAGGGGCACTTTCTGCCTCAGAAGACAATCAGACTGGAGCAGAAGGGAAGCCGGGTTTAATTCACACCTGCCCGAGGGGCTGAGGCCGGCTCAGCTTGGGAGGATTGGCTAGAAGCTTGAGCCTATAGCCAGGTGCAGCAGGACAAAAGCACGGTCCCAGCTGCACGTGGGGACAGCAGTGTCATATCAGGAGTGTGCCTGGGTTCCAAAGCACATGTCCCTACATGGTTTTTGTTGATTTCACTTAAACCCTCAAACCACCCTAAGGAGTGGATCCTGTTTGTCGTCCCTGTCTTTCGAAGAAGTACGTATAAATAGGAAGGCAATCTCTCCAAAGCTTCCTGGGCCTTCAGTGGTACAGGCAGGACTCAGGGCCAGATCACCAGCTGCTCTCTCTACACCACTCTGTACACGGCTTCCCTTGTCTTCCTTCATTACCTCTCCAACTACTCACCCTCCAGGGCTCCCCAACTCCTGAACACTTCCTCCAGAAGGCCCTCCTGGACTGGGCTGACTTCACCACGTTCACCCAAGCCTGAGCTGCCAGTTAGGGCTGCAACTCCTGCCTCAGCGCTGTGTACTTCCCCTTCCCGACTAGACAGTGAGTCCCTCAGAGGGCAGTAAATGTGAACGCTCTCCACTCTCGGCATTCTAATGTAAGGTGTAGCCTGCTTGCTCAATAAATATTTCAGAAAGGAAGAGCAGGAGGGACAAAGGGTGTTCTTTCCTGGAACGCTCTTTACTTCACATGTATTTTTCATGGTACAGGGGAAAACCGCAAGAATTGAGCATGGGTTTCTCCCTTTGCCTGAGAAGTCCCTCTAACTCAGAGCTCACATCAGAGCCGAAGCTGCAGGATCAAGGATGCTGAGGAACTTGCCTTCCGTGGGCCCTTTGGAGCAGACCTCCCCTTCTTCTTCAACCCATCAGAGAAGTAGAGCAGGACAGGACCCCCTCCCCGCCCCCATAGAGCCAACAAACTGGTTGTCATGGTAATCCCTGTACTTTACAAGCCCCTCTCTGCCTGTGGCACTGATGCCAGGAAGAATCATGGAAGACGGGCCCTGACCTTAGGAGACCTACAACCCCCCCAAGCACCGTATTCTAGTCGTCCAGTGGAGCTGAGCAGATCAAGAGTCGCGCCTCTCATTTCAGCCAAGAGTAAGGTGGTTTATGAGACAGTCAGTGAGTGGTGAGGGGTCCTGGGTGTGCTGGCTAGTTTTACATCAACTAGACACCGCTATAGTCATCAGAGAGGAGAGAACCTCAATTAAGAAATGCCTTCATGCCGGGCAGTGGCGGCACACACCTGTAATCCCAGCACTCGGGAGGCAGAGGCAGGCGGATCTCTGAGTTCGAGGCCAGCCTGGGCTACAGAGCGAGATCCAGGACAGGCGCCAAAACTACACGGAGAAACCCTGTCTGGAAAAACCAAAAAGAAACAAGAAATGCCTTCCTAAGACGGAGCAATAATAGGCAGGCCTGTAGGGCATTTTCTTAATTAGTGATTGATGGAGGAGGGTCCAGCCCACCATGGGTCACGGCGTGGCCCTGTGCTCTGTAAGAAAGCAGGCTTAGCAAGCCGTGAAGAGCAAGCCAGTAAGCAGATCCCTCCCATGGCCTCTGCATCAGTCCTTCCTCCAGGTTCCTGCCCTGTTTGAATTCCTATCCTGGCTTACTGCAATGATGGACTATGATGTGGAAGTGCAAACCAAATAAACCCTTTCCTCCCCAAGTTGCTTGGTCATGGTATTTATCACAGCAATAGTAATCCTAACCAAGACACTGGGGTACTCCTGGTACCACAACCTGCAAATCTATTTCCAGGGCAGATGACTCTCAAGCTCCTGTCAAGTTGACATGAAACTCACCAGCGTACCAGACTAGTCTTTAGTTTGCTGTGTGGCTGAGGGTGTCCTTGAACTTCCAATTCTTCTGCCTCTCTCAAGTTCTAGGATTACAGGTGTGCATCACCATATCCTGTTTAAGACATGCATGTAGGCAAAACATCCATATGCACAAAATATTTTTAATTTTCTGAATAAAAATCATTAAATAATTTCATGCTGGAAGAGAGGAGCTTGCTGTCTGGTGGACAGGGTCCCTCCCTGCTTGTAGCTCAGGCACTCTTGTTGACAGTGAGTGTCGATCCTCTGGTCTGAGTGCACTGCTCCTGCATGACAGCCTCCAGGGACCTGGAATCCTGAGGTCACAATGGCAATAGCTGGGCAGGGGCTTCCTTTCAGTTCTACCTGCCTCTTGGAGAGGTGGCCCTGTTCCTGGAAGGTCTTTAGAAGCTTCCAGGTAGCTCCATGCATTCCATCTCCCACCCAGCTTACACTAAGAGGTAGGTAGAGAACTAGAGAAGCAGGGGGACAGGAAGCCGATCCAGGGAACCGGCACACCACTCAGGTCCTGCTTCCAAAGAAGTACAGGAGGACCCTGGAGAATCAAGCACCACAAAGCAGGGACCACACCCTGGGTTAGGGCTCCGGTCTCCCTCTCCCTGCATCACCCTTACGGCTTCTTTGGAAAAGAGCAGCCAGTAGGGGCTTCCCTAGGATACCAGTCTGGGGAGATGGTGAAGCCTGCTGTTCCCACAGATGCAGCAAAGACTAGGTTAGCATGGGCTCTCAATATTTCAGTATTGATTTCCCAGCCGGTATAATGTGATACCTATTGTGTGCAAAGCCCTGGGGACCGGCAGTAAATAAAGCAGACTACTGACTCAGGGATGCTGAACTGGGCAACCTTAGGAGCATGGCCCAGGAGCCTCCAAGACAGGAGTAACATGACAAAGCCAGGCCTTCCCACCAGCTGGCTACTGTCCCTCAAACGCCACTGCCCAATGCCCAGTGTTGCCTAACTAGGGCTAGCGGACTGTAGGTCACATCAAGCCACATTTTTTTCATGGAAGACTGACCATATGACTATTATTTTTGGCTATTTGTCCAAGAAAGTCCTGGCCATGTAACATCCTCATCCCTTTCTTGGAAAGCCTCCAAGGGAGATCGGGGTGGGTGAAGGTCCAGCAAGAGAACTGCTGGATGATGTGTGTTCAGAGCAAAGAATGAGTGGCCGCATAGGAGGATGCAATTTGGTCCAGATGAACAGATGGATGGAAAGAAGTCCATCTGTCCTAGATATCCCTGGGAAGAATCTGAAACAAAAAGAGCAGAACTGAGGGGTCCAGTGGCAAGGAATGTGTCAAAGGAAAGTCAACATCACACCCACAAAGCCTACAGCCACCCACAGTGTGGTCTTGGGACAGCACCACCTCCTTGGTGGTCTTATACCCCTTCCCTGTAAGAGTGAGGGAAACTCATTCTCTTCCTTCCAAGAAAGTGTCGGCACCTCATCAATTAGAACAGCTAACAGAGCCAGGGGGATGGCTCACTGAATAGGAGCACTTCCTGTCTGTGCAAGCCTGAGGACCCGAGTTCAAGTCCCCAGCACCCACATGGAAAAAACAAACAAACAAGTGTGGCCATCCACTCCTGTAACCCTAGCACTGTGGGGACTGGAGACCGGAGGATTTCTGGGATCTGTTAGTCTGTCAGCAGACTAGCTCCTGGTTCAAGAAAATCTTGTTTCAAGGGGATATAGCAGACAACATTAGTCTAGGACACCTGACATCCTCTTCTGGCCTCCACACACATTTGCACACATCTCTCTCTCTCTCTCTCTCTCTCTCTCTCTCTCTCTCTCTCTCTCTCTCTCACACACACACACACACACACACACACACACACACACACACACACACGGAAAGAAAGAGGGAGCAGGTAACATTTCAAGTTCTTGCTGGTGTCTAATCTAAGCAACATGAGCTCACTTCCTGCTTCCCAAAGCTTCATTCCTGGGGCTGGCACAGCCTTCCCTCATCTGTCACCAGCACACAGGAGAGTGGGCAGGGAGCTGAAGCCCCCCTTTCCTGGGCTGCTGGTGGCCTGCTGGATCAGTAACAGCTGTAAGAACTCAGAGAGATACACATATATAATTTTATGTGGTCACCCAAATGAAATCTTTCTAAAACATCTTTTTTTGAGGGGGGGGATTGCTTTGAAATAATTAAAGTCTTCCATCAAATTATCCTGAAGATCTCTTTCCATGAAAAGCCTTTAATTTCGTTCTCCTTAATGTAATTCCATCCCAGCAGATGAACTCGGCCTTTTCTATTTCTTCAAATATTGTGTCAGGGCCCTTCATCAGAGGAAGAAGCAGAGCAGAAGAAGAGAACTGGGGATGGGGCCAGGCAGGACCACCATCCTGGACTCCTCCTCACACCCACATGCACAGTCCCCGCACCCAAAGCACAGATCTACTCTGCAACATATCACTTCCACCTGGAAAGTCTGATTCACCCATCCCACCGCCCACCAGCCCACCAGACAAGAAGCTTCTACCATGTCTCTGGCTCTCCTCTTGGAACGGGGAGAAGATAGAAATACACAAGCCAGCTCTGACTTCTGTCCACTGGAACCCAGACCAAAATGTTCTCTGTTCTGGACAGATGGAGCTGTCCCTATTAAAAAAGGGACAGAAAGATCTAGAGAGAAAGTATAGCAGAAGAGCTAACAAAATACAACTTGGATGTTTGTGGTAAGAGCAATGACACTTGTTATAGAATAGGTCAAGTCAGGCATGGTGGCGCATGTCTGTGATTCCCAAAAAGGAGGATCAGGAGTTCAAAGCCAGCTTTGGCTACATAGTGAATTCATGGCCAGCCCGGGTTACATGAGACTCATATCTACAGCAGCAGCAATCCTTTCTCATGCACAGCCCACTCTACCTCAGTTCTGGGTTCTTCTCTCCTTTCTGTCCTTCTAGGAGCAATCAGTTGGTATTTCAGCTGCATACCCAATACTAGCACTTCCCAAGGAATTTTCCTTTCCCAGCTGCCTTGGCTAATTGCAACAGGAAACCAACATAAATCTCTACATATTTTCAATGAGGTCTTGCGTTGCTAATCTTTTAATAATGGGCACATTTCATCTATTCTAGGTCTCTCTTCAGTCCCCATCACCGTTGGCCCCTCAAGTGACCAGAAACATGAGCCTAGCTGTATACCCACCCACCCACCCACCCAGGCACCAGGTGGGGAGGGAGGCTGGCCATGTTTGGAAGCTGTTCTTTGACCTAGAAGGAAGAGACTGGCCGGTTCAAAGGAACAAAGACACAGAGAGCTGTCCCCAAGATGCTCCAGAAAATGCAGATGAGGTTCTGAGATTCAAGGAGGAAGAGATGGAAGTATCTGCTGGCAATGATACCCTACAAAGAACTTCACCCAGGTGGCCTTCCTCCCTCTGAGCCAGCTGACACCAGAGGCGCAGAGAGAACCAAGGATTATGGAAACTGAGCTGGGGCAGAACCAGCCCTCTAGGAGTAGTACCTGTGGGCTACTTAGGGACAAGAAAGAAACCAAAATACATGGGGAGGCCCCACAGACAAACAACTCCAGCCTGGGCCACAGCCAGGACTTTGCATCTGGTGGCAGGTGAGGGGCTGCAATGCAGGTGAATACTGGCCCTGAATGCTACCCCACAGGCTCCACATTGAAGGTCATGGGAAGGCCAGGACCACCAGTGCATGGCTCACTGTTGGTGCTGGCCCCTTCCATCTCCAGCCACAGAAGCCCTTGACAAGAGGCTGAGGCAAAGCCTTGAGAAGATGTTTAGATTCCAGCATAATCATTGCGATAACAATTTAATCATTTAAAACACTGTCTTCTGTTGCTCTAATGAAGAGAGAGCCTCTTTTCCATATTGTTTGTGCCATCTGTGAGCAATTTCCACATTAGCCTCTTAGAATGGCAAAGCAGAAGCCAGGCTGTGATGGAGAGAAGCAGGACAAGGAGGGGGAGAGAGGGACAGGGAAGAGAAGTCGGGGCTGGGGAAAGGGAGACAGACTGGAAGGGTGACCAACGGGGTGGAGGCGGGAAAAGTGTGTGAATGCCCCATCCTGGGCCAGGGAATAGCTGGTAGATGGATGCTGGCCCTCTCTTTGGGAAGCTTCACTTTCTGAAGCAAAGGAAATTCCTAACTCGTGAAGAAGACAAAGAAAAGCAAAATATTCCAGCATCATGCTTCTCAAACTGTGTGTCACAGAAACCAAGAGAGCAGATGATTGTCTGAGGTGGGTTTTCATTGTTGGGACAAGTATAGGACAGAAGCAGCTGACAGGAGCAAGGATTTACTGTGGCCCGAGGCTGCACAGTGTTCAGTCCATGGCGCCCTGACACTGCTGCTCTGAGGTGTGAGGCAAAGCAAACATATCATGAGGGGAGAGTGGGCAGAGCGCTGGCCTCTTCACAGTGCCCAGAACCAGAGAGGAGTAACAAGTAGCAGCCAGGGTCAGGATGGAGCCTTCCAACGCATGTCCCTGGTAATTCACTTCCTCCAGCCTTTTTCTCCATGGTTCTACCATCTCCCAGAAGTCTATTCACATTCTTAATCCATCAGTGGATTAAACCATTGATTAGGTCACAGCCCTCATGATCTAATCATCTAGGGGAACTCCCTCACAGACACATCCAGAAGTGTGCTTGACAAATCTCCTAGGTGCCTCTGGATCTAATTAAGTTGACAATCAAGATAAACCACTGCAATTATAATCAGCCTTTTTCTTTAATCAAATAGGAAAGAATGAAAAATAAGAGAGATCTGCCTCCCCTTCCCACCCCCACGGCCACCCCCCGCAACCAAAGAAATCAGGGTGACTGAAAGAATTTCCACATAAGAAGCAAGAAACACATAAAGCTGGCCAATGATATTTTGTGTCTGGAAGATTTGCTCTCAGACTCTGGGGTCATGTCCTGGGGTCACAAGAACTGGCTCCAGGAGGCTTCTGATGGTCAGTGATGTGGCCACTTGGGCTGCAGAAAGAATCATGGGCAGAACTAAGTAAAGAGCAGAGATAAGAGGTGTGTGAGTCTGTAACTACAGAAAGTTAAATGGTGCCAGACTCTAAATGGCAGGTCAGCAACCTCAGCCTCAGAACTGTGAACAAGGAAGTGGTTAAGTCAAGGACCTGGGAAGGAGCAAGGACTTCCTGCACTATCAGGTGGGTCCTCAATGCAGTTATATGTATCCTTACAATAGACACACAGAAGAGGAGGGGACAGCGTGACCACAATGGCCAAGGCTGAAGAGGTGGCCACAAGTCAACGATGGCCTAAAGCCACAAGAAGCTCAATCTGTGGTCATTTGTTACAGCAGCCACATGAAACTGATAGAGTAATGACAAGGAAGAAAAGTCAAAACCGAGGAAAATAGGTTTGCTCAGAGCACGAGGCATTCCATTTGAGATGCACAGACTACAGGGGCCATCTGAGTGGAGCTTGGAAATGTACTTACTGCTGAGTCATGGTCGACAAAGATGTAAAGGAGGACCCAGCAAGCAGTTCAGGACTCGGAGTTTGGAGTTAGCCTGCACAGACAGGTATCATTTCATTTTTGCCCCATTACAGACTGCGTGACCCGAGGCAGGTCACCCTCTCTCTAAGCCACTTGTCTTGAATGACCAGTGTGAGTGATGACAGCCGCTTACTCCCTAGGTTGCTGGGAGGGAGGGATGAAGTCATCCCCTTGCCACACTAGCTGGGACACTGTAGCCTCCGTGAACATCAGCAGCCCTGTGAGCGTTATAGTTAGGAGCATATGCCGAGACCAGCCCCAGCTACACCCCTACCGCTGTGAATAATTACAATGTCCCTCTGTCTTTCCACTCCCGCTGCAAAACCTGTATAGACTGTAGGCTCTCTGTTGAGATGAGGCTGTGCCCTGCCCTCAGTTACTCCAGATTGTATAAAACAGTGGATTCTCAGGCTATGTCTTGCCCTCACAAACTCCATTTCCCAAGCAGCCTTTGCCTCCATTAGCTCTGTAAACACAGTGGAAGAGAGATCCTGTATAAGCATATAAACACCACCACCAGTCCGCACCACCCAGGAGGCAGACGGGCAAATAACTTCAGGACTCCACCGAAGCCCCTTTAAAGCTTTGTTGCCACTCAGTAACCTACGTATGTACATATAGATAGATTTACTGTGTGATGTGTAACGTGTGATCTGAGAGTTGACATTCGTGGTTAAAATGGGAAGCAAAGAGCCCGCTCGCCTCAGCCAGCTATCAAGGAAATCAGGGTGGCTTGGCAAATTGGGGCTATCAAAACTGACATAGCTTGCGAAGTTATTGTTATTCAATAAATTCTGACATTGTGGAAAGACAAGAGCATGCTCACTTCTGTGTCTGATTTAGCATGCTCATGACACTTCTCATATGTCAGAACTGACTAAAACCACGAAATCATGGGCCCCCAGTTTAAAAGGGAAACAAATGCTTCAAGGACTTGTCCAAGAGCTGTGGTTTGGATAATGTCCCCCAAAGGTCCCAGTGTTGACAGGATAGCCCTGGCCTGTGGTTCCACTGGGAGGTGGTAAAACCTTGAAAAGGTGGGTCCCAGCAGAAGGTCTCCCAGTCACAGGGGCATGCCTTTGAAGGGGATCTTGAGACCCTGGCCACCTTTTCTTCCTCTTCATCAAGTCCCAGCCAAGAGTAGAAGAGAGCTTCTCTGCTATGCAAGCAGAGACAACCCTTTACTGCTGTATCAATTAGTCACCTTAGACATTTCGTTCCAATAACAGAAAACTAAGTAAGAGCAAGCCTGCACCACAAATGGCTGACCTAGAACTAGAATCTAGTCACGAAGCTCTGGATCTGAGGCAAAGGTGAGTAGATTCCACCCCCCTCCCCCCCCCCCCCACCCCGCCCCCGCCCCGGCCTCTCACCTGCTCTGTTGAGGTCATGACCTCTACTCCACCTGGCTCCCTGACAGCCCAACCCTTACCCACTGCCAGGAAGTCTCTTGTGTGTACCCCATAGGAACCCCCTTAAATACCATGCCCACTGACAATCAGGGAGGGGTATTCTGTGCTGGTGTCCTCTCTGTGCAGGGAACAATCTCACCATACTCTATGATTACCTGTTCAAATGATTCCAATATTTCTTCCTGGCAGCTCTAAGTGCCCAATCCCCTGAGAGCCTGCAGAACACCATGAAATCAGCTGGTCACAGACAAGAAAATGGAGTACAGAAAAGGCTTAGCCTGAGGGGAGGGCCCTTGGGATGACCCCCAACCTTCCAGACCCAGACCTTCCTCCAGCAGCTTTCCTGTCTTTGCCGTGACCCAGAGTGACCATGTTCCTTTGCCGCCTGATAGAGGCTTCCCGGGTGAGGTTTGCATCCCAGCCAGAGAACTCAGCCCACCTACAGAAGCAGGACACAGGTAGGTAAAGCCTTGCTCTCAGTACTGAACCACCCAGCCCTGAAGTTGCAGACTTTGGAGTGGGTTAGACATGGGCCGGAAAGAAAGTATCTCCACGCTCTGGCTGTGTGATTGTGGGGCAAGTGGCAACTCTCTGAGTCTTGTCAGGGGCCAAAGAAACCAGGATGTCTGCTTCAGGGCATCATTATGGGGACGGAACCAGGTCTAATGGTGAAAGACTCTGAACAATGTCTGATACGTCATGTATGTCCTGTAAGTGGTAGTTGGTAGCAGCAGAGGTAGCGCGTGTTATAATGATACCATACTCCCTGACACCCAGTGAGAATGCAATAGATATTTATCAAAGAAATTAAACCAGAAATTTCCCACAGGGCTATGCACATCATCATTAAGAACTTGCCCCATCCACAAACTGTTAGCGTCTTAATCTCCTTTCATTGACAGTTGTTATGAAGGACCTACTCGGCGCCGGAGACTGAGCGAGGCACTGGAAACATGAGAAACAAACAAGGCACAAGCTGTTCTCAGTGCTAACAGACTCTTAATCTTAACCTTGTAGGAGGCCAAGAGACCATTTTGAGCCTTATTGAAGACTGTGCATTCTGCCTCAGAAAAGTAAAACATATCACTGTAAATATGCGCCCACACCTGGACTCAGAGATGAGAATTCTGTGTTATCGTGAGATCTGGAAAGAACCAAGAGAGATGCATGAGAGGCTCTTAACATAGTGTTCATCACACAGGAAATCTTTGATAAATGTGCATTATCCATGACTCTAATAAGCCATATCACACTGCCAGCCTCCTCCAGAAGCAAAGCTGGCAGAACCTTCTAGAACTCAGAGGGCAGCTGCCATCCACTAAGTAGAGTTACAGCCCACAAGAAATGCCCTCACCCCAGCCTAGACAAGCAGGTATGGTCTGGAGGTAGACTCAGAGTAGGCAAGAGAAGTCGAGGCCCTTCCACAATCCCTCATGCTCAATAATGAATGGTGTCCTGATATGGATCCCTGAGGCTCATCTGGGGGAACTTCCTGGTCTCTGGAACACACAGCACTCACACATAGGGCAACCACACATAAAGCACCCCTGACCAGTGGGATACCCTGATCTCAGCTGCCTTCCAGCCTCTCCACCATGCCCGGGTGGGATTGGCCCTGGCTACACATTGCTTTAATTCTTGTCTTCTGCCTTTCTATCGTTTCCTGACCTCCTTCACCTCTTGGCTACTTGGTCAGGCTAGACAGCAGGGCTGCCTCGCAAACAACAATTTATCACTTACACTAGAATCCCCACCTCAGGTCTGCTTTTAGAGGCTTGTGGTTAACACAGGATGCAGAATAGATGTACCAGGGCCCTTTCCCAAGCACAGCTGAGAGAACAGGGGTACAGAGGCAACCAACCAGGAGATAGGCAGAGCCTGCTCATTGCCAGGAGCCAGGAACAGAGAGAGTGATTGACAACTTTAGGTTCCAGCCAAACTCCTGGGAGAAAACAGTCTACATGGCATAAAGTGGCACGGAACATAATGTCTCCCAGTTCACAGATCCCCCCAATCTGAAGTTGTGGCCAGTGGGACCACTCAAGTGCCCCCTCAGAGCTCAGGGGCTTCCTGCCCCAGCACCTGAAGCCTCCACACAGGGACCTAGCATTTCTGGAGTGGAAATACATAGGGTATTCTCCTCCATGTGCCTTCTGATTCAGAGATGCAAGTGCACATACGCCTGCACACATGCATGCACACACACCATGTACATGCTGCCCCGCACTCCTGGTCAGTTTTCTCTGTGCTATTTGCAGATCACATTCACACATCATTGGTGGGTTGCATAATTCGGAGCTTTGTGTCTCCACAAGCTCACCGGCATCAGCTAACTACATGGACAGCGTCCTTTCCCTCAGCAACAGGGCGTGGAATTCACAAGACCTGGGTTCTAGTTCCAGCTGAGAGCCATGTCTCTCTTGGTCATGAGACAGAGAGGTGTGTACTGTGATGCCCCACAGGACAGAAAAAGACACAGAGTACATGCTACTTACCCACCACGGTCAGTCGGTCGGTAAGCATATGACTGAGTTCAGGGATAACCAAAAGTACCTCTCTCAATCCCACTCCATACACACACTGACAGCATCTTCATTGTTTCCATAGTCTGAGCTCTCACAACAGGGACCAGCCCCAGTGACCCCCACACCTACTGACCCCCGTCTCCCACCACTCACACACAGATTGCCTCTTACCAGAAAGGTAGTTGGCTGGAAATGATTTTTCTCACGTGAACACTCCAGTCCACATCCCATACATCATCTCCTTTCCCCAATTTCCTTCTCTCTCTCAGTGTGTTCCCTGCCTCATACAGGACTCCACACCCTCACGGCTGGTGGAAGCTTGGAGCTCCTCTGTGCCTCGTTCTATCCTAGAATGAGCAGGGACCTCCCTCTTTTTCTGTCAGACAAAGCCCCAAAGCCATCTACTGTCCACCAGAAGGCAGCTCCAAATTAATCAAGTCGTTAATGAGGGCTACATTTACAACTTCAATTGTCAAGTCTAATAATTCCCTTTAACTGAGATCTTTTGCCTTCATTAAAGTAATCAGTGCCTGTCAGGAAATGATCAGAAAAACAAGATTTCTACTTATGGAATCCCACATGCTACACATTTCATCACAGGGAATCAGGCTCAGTCAATTCTTTCAAATATTGCCACCCCTTGACAAGACTAGCAAGTTTTTTCTTCCTTCAGAAGTCTTAATAAGACATAAAAAATAAACCCTTAGGCACTCAATCGGGAATTAATTAACCATTAACCATTATTTGCCCAATACTATGAGGACCCAGAAATACTTGATAAAACCCTTGCTGTCATAGAGCCTAACAATCAGAAAAATCAACCTAACACTGAGATATATACCAGCCCAGTAGATTTCTACACTACAAATATGATAAGAAGCCATTAATCCATTGAACAAAATGTCACTAGGACTCTATTAAAGTATACTGTGTATAGACATTACCCATTGTGTAGTTCACAGTTAGACAAGATGTGCAGTATCCTAGTTAGGATTACTATTGCTGTGATGAAGCACCGTGACCAAAAACAACTTGGGGAGGAAAAGGTTTTATTTGGATTGCACTTCCACATTGTAATTCATCACTGAAGACAGTCAGGACTGGAACCTAAACAGGGCAGGAACCTGGAGGCAGGTGCTGACGCAGAGGCCATGGAGGGGTGCTGTTTACTGGCTTGCTCCTTATGGTTTGTTCAGCCTGCTTTCTATAGAATCAAGAACCACCAGCCCAGGGATGGTTCCACCCACAGTGGGCTAGGCCCTCTGCCATCAATCACTCATTAAGAAAATGCTTTACCGGCTTTTCTGCCTACAACCTGATCCTATGGAAACATTTTCCCAATCAAGCTTCCCTCCTCTCTGATGATATAGCTTATGTCCAGCTGACATAAAACTAGCTAGCACCTGCAATACAAACGTACCATCCAAGAGCCTACAGGAAGTAGGTTACAGTAGCAAGCGATATAGGACAAGATAGAATATGGCAAGCCAGTTAGGAGAAGAATGACGCGGGTTCCGTGGAAACAGGGCAGCAACAAGGATTACCAGAAAGTTCCCTTCAACAATAGGGTTCAAGTTACAATTCCTCAAGGAGGTGAGCTGGGTCACCCCACATCACTAGGAGACCCCTATGCTTCCTAAGCAAACCTAAGATTCACCTTGGAGAATGAGGAGCTGTTCTATCTGTTCTAGGCTACATCCACCAGGCCTGAGTCAGAACACACAGTTCATCTATGTTCAAACCCAATTGAGAAATGCCTAAGAGGAGAAAGCGCACTCTCAGTGTGCCTGGGTAGGTGCATCGAGATATGATTGTCTAAGAGAGAAGACCTGCCCTGAATGTGCGTGGGACCAGCCAAGAGGCTAAAGTTCCAGCTGGAATGAAAAGGCAGGAAGGGAGGGAGCCTTGAAGCACAAGAATGCTGCTTATCCGCTTATAGGCAGCCTGAGGTGAGCAGCCTCCTCCTGTACATACTTTGGCCACCATGATGATCTGACTCACCTCAGGTCCGAAGCAAAGGAACCAGCAGACTTTGGATTGAAACTGTGAGTCAAAATATTGTTTGAAATGGTTTCTTCAGGTGTTTGTCCCAGGGGTGGAGAACTGACTCACAGCAAGGAGCATCCAGAGAAGGATGTCTATATAACCTCTGACCTTGCTGAGCTCTCTGTCAAACAGGGTATAAGCCTGAAAGGAGACAAGACTTGGGAAATGAAGGGAAATCTACAGGCCCAGGACGTGCCTGGATCTGAGAGATTCACAAGACTGATCCCCAAGGTTATGTAAGCAACGGAACTCTAGGGAGAAGGGTCTCACTAACCAGATGAGCAGACTGAAATTTGGGGGGTGGGGCTCTGCGTATGGAGTTCTCATGAGCAGCTGCCCAATGCTGAGGTGGGCTTTGGGGCCATCTTTGAGTCAGCCATGGTCCCATAAGCAATCCCAATTAGCTCAAGGCTTCACTGGGGTAGAATGATGTGTAGCTGTTTATTTGGTCTGTCCTCGGTGCCCTATCTGGAGTGAAGAGCCCCCAGGAAAAAAAGTCACACAGTGTGGGGGAGGCAGGCAAACTCCAGCAGCAAGGACAACAGATAAGTGCCCACACAGTAGGTGCCTGACCCACACAGTAGGTGCCTGACCCAGGCAAGGTGATAGGCCACAAGGAAACATGTCAGAGCCCATGCTGTCTCAGCTGAATCCCTAGGATAGGTTGGATGTGGGCAGGCTGGCTGAGACCCCAAGCTGATCGTGGTGGTTTAAACGAGAATGGCACCCACAGGCTCATACATTTGAAAGTTTGGTCCCCAGTTAATGGAACTGCTTAGGAAGAATCAGGGGGTGTGTGCTGTGGGATGTTCTGTATGACAAATATGTTAATAAATAAAGCACTGATTGGCCGGTAGCCAGACAGGAAGTATAGGCGGGACTAACAGAGAGGAGAATTGAGGGAACAGGAAGGTGGAGCAAGAGACACTGCCAGCCACAACCAGGACAAGCAGCATGTGAAGACGCCGGTGAGCCACGAGCCACGTGGCAAGGTATAGATTTATAGAAATGGGTTAGTTTAAGATATAAGAACAGTCAGCAAGAAGCCTGCCACGGCCATACAGTTTATAAGTAATAAATCTGAGTGATTATTTTATATGTGGGTTGTGAAACTGCGGGGCTTGGTGGGACCTGGAGAGAAGCTCTCCAGCAACAGGTGTGGCCTTGTTGGAGGAGGTGTGTCACTGGGGATGGGCTTTGGAGTTTCAAAAGCCCACACCAGGCCCAGTTGTGTTCTATTTCTGCCTCCAACTTGTGGATCAGAGGCAAGCTCTCAGCTGTTGCTCCAGCACCATGCCTGCCATCGTGCTTCTGGCCACAAGGGTCAAGGACTAACCCCTGAAACTGTAAGCAAGCTCCCAGCTAAATGCTTTCTAAGTTGCCTTGGTCATAGTGTTTCTTTACAGCAATAGAATAATAACTAAGACACTGATAATGATAATAGTAACAGCCCCTCGGATCCAATGGCTGCTCCCTCTCAGAGCTAGAGGCTCCATGCTTCCTTCAGAGAGTGCTTCTTCTATCCTTTCTGGATCACTAGGGAGAAGGCAGATGGAGAAGGGAGAGGAATGGTAAGACCCCGGAAAAGATTCATGCAGTCCTAGGAGGCCACAGCAGCCACAAGTCACAGGCCACTGCTGGCCACTTTCCTCCCTATACTATCAGAACTATCATCTGAGTGAGTGTTGGGGGGGGGGGTCTATGCATGTGAGTATATGGGTGTGTGCACCTATGTGCACGCAGAGGCCAGAGGAGGATGACAGGCATCTTCTCTCCTTCTCTACCTTTCTGCCTTGAGAAATGCTCTCTCATTGAACTGGAAGCTCACCTTTTCAGCTAGGCTGCCTGGCTGCCCAGGTAGCTCCCAGTAGCCTCTTGTCTCTGCCCCCTCCCAGTTCTGGGCTTATAGGTATGCATAGGCATGCCCAGTGTATTTTTTTTACATGGATGCTGAGGTCCTAACTCAGGTCCTCATGCTTGGGTAGCAAGCTCTCTTAGTCACTGAGCCATCTCCCCAGCCCATAACCATCACCTTCTGAGTGTTTCTCATGTTCTGTGCTAGGAACTGCACTTGGTGTCTACACACATATTGTTTCTAATCACATCTGAGTGTGTGCACACAGGGTGTGAGTGATCCTGACAACGATGTAACATACCGGATGCTATCCCTGCATGATGCATGCAGCTCTGAAGGCCTAGAGAGTCATAACTAGAATTGAAATCTGACCACAGTCTGTTCTTCCACACTTTGGAACTCTTGGTGTGAAGTCCTTTGCAGCAACCTGAACACCTGAGTCCAAGAAGCCACTAAGTAGCAAGTACCCATGGCCCCTAAGTCCCAGTACCCCAATCTAAGTGCTGCGGAGCACCAGATGTGAGCGAACCACTCCCGGCTCTACTTCAAGCTGTCCGCAAATCAGTCTATTCCATTCCTGGCCCCAGTTTCAATGGAGAATGATCAGACTTGGACCTGATGCTCTTTTCAGATTCTTCCTGCTGTGACATGATGTGACCTTGAGGTTCTAGCCTAAATGATCTAAGTGAACATGGACATGAAACTGGAACCAGCTGGGCAAGCATCCCAGCATGAGTGTACTTGGCTTGGCCCAGGCCTACACCACCAAACGCAGCTTATCTCAAGGATACCCAGGGCCGAGAGAAGACTTGACCAGTGCCCACAGACAAATCCTGGGCCTATCTCCAGAGTCCCTGTAAGCTCGCAGTCCTGTAGTATTCCTGTCTCCCCCATCCTTCCTTCCTTCCACTCCCTCCTACCCCAGTCATTGATGGAGACCCATAATCACAGACCACAGGGAGTATGCCACAGTATCTTCCAGGTGTGGTGGTCCTGGATGACCATGCCCTGCCCCCCCTCGCCCCGAATCCTGATTCTTCTGCACATCCTATATGACTCCACTGTCTTCACCAGCTTCCATCTAGCACAGATAGGTGAGGACAAGCGTGGTCCTTGGCAGGGACCACAATGCCAGCAAACTCTTCCTCCATGTCTTCTGCCTGCCCTCCCCCTCCCACACACACAGCAGCACCGCCTCTTCCTTAGCTTAAGGGGCTGGCAAACAGGAGCCCGCACACAAGAACAAACGATCTCATCTCCAAGTGAGTGTATTTTGTCTTCATTATGCCACTGTGAAGGTGTTAATATACAACTTACAACATATTAATCACCCCTCTAACTTCCAAATGCTAAATGCATCATTAACATTCATGTTTTCTTCAATTACTTGGCTGTTCTGGGGGAGGGGAGCAGGTTGGTTCCTCACTCTATCCATCTCCTTTGGAGGACTCCAGAATCACAAAAGGCAGCCTGGACCCCCACCACTACTATCCAAGGGGAAATTCCTGCTAGGGCACTCAGTGCTGACACCTGGCTCTAGCAGGGCTGATCATCAAAACACAACTGGAGGGCAAGAGGGAGAGAGGGAGAGAGGGAGGGAGGGAGGGAGAGAGAGAGAGAGAGAGAGAGAGAGAGAGAGAGAGAGAGAGAGAGAGAGAGAGAGAGAGAGAGAGAGAGAGAGAGAGAGAGAGAGAGAGAGAGAGAGAGAGAGAGAAGGCTGGTGGGAAGAAATAGGGGCAGATCTAAGGAGGTATAGCATTCATGCTAACCAATGAGTCTATCGTCTTCACTGTGAAGAGACTGTGCTCAGGGAGGGTAAGCTGCTTGCTCCAAATCACACAGTTGTTGACTGGGGGTGGGAAAGATGGGGAAACGGAGCAGAGAAGAGGGTGGGACAGTAGAATGCTAAAGTACGAGCAATAACCATGCGAAGCATGGAGAGAGAGACGGGGCAAGGACAGGTCCATGATGGGTCGGAAAGATGAAAAGATCTGCATAAGCTCCAAGCTACCTTGAACTTCACCTCAAACTAAGATCTCCGAGCAGGGAGCCGAGGCAGGGGATAAAGGGGACTGGCTGAAGGGAACAGGAGGAGCAGAGAGCACTCCAGGGTTGGCCCTCCACCCCAGGCCTCTAAACACAGCCAGACTAAATCCGACACACAATTAAAATGTCATTACCTCACAATTGCGCCGTCCAAACTTCACTAGGAATTTGTCACAGGCGCTTGTGGCTACAAAATCAATCTGCTATTGTACTCCAACAAATCAGATTCAATAATCTCCCTGCCAGGGGGTTGCAGAGTGGCTGGGAATGGGAGAGGAAGGAGAAGAAAAGGCTCCTGCTGGCAGGTCACTTCCTTGTCCACAGGCTGCCATCCAGCCAGGCCCTCCAACCTTGAGATGGGAGCATCCAAGGTCAGCACAGACTGTGGCTTCCAGGGGCTTAAGGCAAGGGACTCAGGGCAGGACCAGTGGCAGCAAGGGCAGCTTCTGTGAGCATCTCCTGGGTCTTGGGAGACACAGGCCTTGATGGCTGTGAGGACCACAGGCAAAAACCCACCAGGTGTATCACCATTGGTGCAGGACTTTCTGGGACTCTCCTGACTTAGGAGAATTATAACTTCACCACAAGGAAGAAGTCTTAGAGTCTTAGTGAGGGTCATGACCAAGGTCACCTCTCAGTAGAAAGGGCAGAACTCAGTAGAAAGTGTGTGACGTAGGACAGCATTTATCCTGGAAAACACATACATACATACATACATACATACATACATACATACATACATACATACATACACATACACACACATACACACACACACACACACACACACACACACACACACACACACACACCAGAGTCTACAGGCTTCCAGAAGTGTGCCAGGAAGAGCTGGCCTTTATGTTCTGTCAAATTACCCACCTTAGCCTGATGGCTTTGAGCCCTAACTAGCCTTCCCTTATCCTGCCCCCCAGCTGTCTCCTTTGCTAAACCCACTACCTCATCCTGGGCAGGCAGCATGCGGTAGTGGTTTCTTCTCGGGCTCCCCCATCCTGTTTCTTCATTCCTCTGACCTTGCACATCCATTCCAGATGAAGCTCCTACAATTCCACTTTGACCTTGACCCTCCATGCTCCAAAACCTCCTACAGCTGCCTCTGAGCCCCAGCCCCGGCCCTCCTCCAACACTTGGAGGAAAATGTACCCCTCGAAGCCTCTGTTGATGCCTCTCTGGGAAGCAGACACTTCTATCCTCACTGACATACTGTCACCCCTCTCAGCAACTGGCATCTGCCCCCACCTCTTCCGTCCTCGGGACTGCCCCTGACTGTGCGTGTACTTGGTTGTGTTCTTTCTCTAGCTCTCTGGTTATTCATCAGTCAGCTTCTTGGTTCCTCCCCTAGTCTGGTCCATAAATGCCTGTGTTTCCCAGCTTTCTTCCTGTCACATGCCTTCTGCTCTTCTGACAGGACTGTGACTGTCGTCATCTGAGCCCACAGTCTTGGCTGCTTCTCTGCCCAAGTGAGCCTCCTATCTCACACCCACACTCTTCTGGATTCTAGATCCCATCAATTACCTTTTCCCACCCAAATCCTGTTGCTGAACCAGTCATATTGCCCCTTGCCTCTGTCTTGCCCGCTCACAGCCATACTCTCCTGTACAATGCTGTCTCAACATCTATGAGGTAAAGACAAAATCCCTTTATCCTATGTCTTCTAGGACACTACATGCCTGGCCCTTAACTCCCGCCCTGGCTTAACTCTTTCTGGGACCCTCCCCGAGCCCTTTGAACACTGCCACTCCAAGCATCTCCAGCCTAGAAACAGGTCCTCATCTCCCGTCACCCATGCCATCCCTCATCAGCACACACTGTGGCTACCCTGGTGCCCATGCCTTCTGCCCATACACACCTAGACAGCACCTGGCTCCATGAAGACTAGTCCTTCTGTGAACTCTTCCCAGCTACCTATCAATCTTCACCCCACATCTGGGGGTTTGGCCTACCTCCTCTTTGGGGGGGTGGGGGGTGAAGGGTGAGGCAATGAGTCTTCATCCTAAAGTCCCCAGTGCCTAGGTGCTCACTAAACCAGGAGGGTGTGGGAGCACAAAGGGTCGGAAGAGTTGACTATGTCCTGGCCTGCAGGAAACCAAGCCTTTCCCCTCAAGCCCAGCTACCTTCTCGGTCACTATCTGGCAGAGACCTTGTCCTTTCACAAATGTTTACAGTGATATGTAAATAACTTGCCCAGGATGATGTATGTGGCCTCTCAGCCCTGGGCCCGCCATGGTCCATGCCAAGTGTGCCGTCAGTGTGGCTGCTCAAGTGAGACACTGAGGAATGTGGTCTGCGTGGAAGGGTGTGTGAGGGTATACCATAAACCATCATACGCAGACAAATCTGGGCCCCATGCCATGAAAAATGTGAATCTGTCCTTGACTTCAGTGGCAAATGAGGCGTGAAAACGTATCAAAATGTGATATTCAATATATGGATGTATTTAATATTTTATGAGACTGGAAATCAGTTACCGAAGGTTTGAAGGATAAATCAAGCGCCAAGCAGATGAACCTTCAAGCATCTGCCCTGATGTGTGCCTTTCCCCAGGAGGGGAGGAAGGAGGAGGAGCTCTGACAGGAACCCAGCCCTGGAGACTCCAGGGGGGACAAAGCAACCGCCAGACCCATACTTTACCACCCCACAATCTCCTCCCTGCTGCCTCACACATTCCCTCCTGGAGCCATTACTGCTTTGTCTGCCCACAGTTTCATTCATCCTGTGAAATCCTGCTACCTCCCTTGAAGCATACTCTAAGTCAGCGGTTCTCAACCTTCCTAATGCTGTGACCCTTTGAAACAGTTCATGTTGTGGTGACCCCCAGCCATAACGTTATCTCCTCACTACTTCATAACTGTAATGTTGCTACAGTTATGAATCATAATGTAAATATGTGATATGCAGGATATCTGATATGCAACCCCTGTGGAAGGGTCGTTTGACTCCCAAAAGGGTCATGACCCACAGGTTGAGAACTGCGGCTCTAGGCAGTTTCTTTACTTAGGACCACCCGCTTCCTCACCAAGGCCCATGGAGAGTAGGCATCCAGTTGCTCTGGGCCATTCTGTGCTCAGTGAGCCTTTTCACACCGCCTTCCCCACCATGCTGAGTTTTCTGAGGATGAAGACTAACGCTGAGTCTCCCTTACCTCAGCATTCCCCAGAGCTAGGAAACAGAAGAACCTCTTGCACCACGGAGGGCTGAGAGTGACGAGGAGTGTGGGTTGTGGCTCTCTAGGAAGGTGAGCCTATGAAGGCCTTGGGTTCCACCCCAGCACTGAAACATTTAAAAAGAGCCCCGGGTGGCAGGCTACAGTGGAGAACTCGCCAGGCCCAACACTAAGCTAGAGACTTTGTAGTTTGCACGTTTTTTCTCTCGGATGCCCTCAAAGACACTCTGGACACTGAGCACTCTGTACTTATTTAATACTTGAAGGAAATGAGCCTCAGACAGGTTTTGTCATGGAACCTAATTCTGTTCTGTGTAGCCTGGGAGCGGGAGATCTGTTCCCACCTCAGCAGTGATCTTCCCAGTGTGTGCCATGATTGAGTGTCGATTCCCTACCTCCTTCAGTACTCAGCACAAGGTCAGCAGCCCTCACCAACAAATAGAATGCTCCTCTACTCCAGGGCTCCCCACACTTGACTGGTCATTGTCATCACTTGGGTATGTTTTATAATTCCATCTTCAGGGTCCCACTCCTGGACACTATAAGTCTGGAGCAAGGTCTGGCCATACATGTGTTGGGGTTTTTTGTTTGTTTGTTTGTTTGTTTGTTTTTGTCTCTCTCTGTGTGGCCCTGGCTATCTCAGAACTTGCTCTACAGACTTGTTTTTTATTATTAACACTCTCACTCATCCTGACAACACAAAACCTACCATCACTCACTGAGGCTGCACTCTAACTTCTCACCTGAGCTAGTTGGTTGTTTGAAACAGGGTCTGGTTGTGTAGCTCAGGCTATCTTTAAAGCCTCAAACCTCCAGCCTCCACCTCCTGAGTGTTGGGATTACCAGCATGCACCACCACACAGAGTTGATCTAGATCTTGAGTGCATTTTCTCTAGCTCTGGATTACAGGCTAGTGGACGTCCATGGTCCCTCTCTGGGAGAGGGGCTCTTCCTGCTGATCATCTCCCCATATTTTTCTTTTTCCTATGAAATTCTCTTACACTGGGCACAGTGGTGCATGCCTGTAATCACAGCACCCAGAGGGTGGAGGCAGAAGGATCAGAAGTTCAAGATTATCCCTGGCTATATAGGGAGTTTGAAGTCAATCTGGACTACATGAGACCCTGTCAGAAAGAAAGGTAAGGAAGGAAGGGAGGGAGGAAGGGAGGGAGGGAAGGAAGGGAAGGAGGGAGGGAAGGAGGGAGGAAAGGAAGGAAAGAAGGGAAAGAAAAGAAGGGGAAAAGGAAGGAGGAGAGAGGGAAGGAAGAAAGGAGGGAAGGAGGGAAAGAGAAGCAGAAGGGAAGAAAGGGAGAAAGAAATCAATTGTCCTAAGTTCTCTGTCTTTAGACCACAGTTCCCCCTGCTTGAGGTGAGTGTCACCACCCCCCCCCCCCCCATCTTATTATGAGTCCCCAAGTCTGCACATAAGTCCAGTGTGGACTGAAAGCTGCCCATTCAGCACCCTGTGTAACCCCCTCAGCACCCAGTTTGCCTCTCCTGCCCCAAGTGAATGGTGCTGCCTTGAGTTTCACCTCTTGTGTGTTCTGGGGCAGCACCAGCAAGTCAGGGCCCCTACCCTCCACACCGCTGACCCTGGGGCCCAATTCTATAGGACCGTCCTAGCGCATAGAGCGCTAAGCAGCATGCCTGGCCTTTACTTAAATGCCAGCAGAAGCACCTCCAACTGTGTCAGTAAAGAAATGCCTTCAGGGGCTGGGGAGATGGCTCAGTCAGTAAGTGCTGGCCATGCAGGCAGGAGAGCCTGAATTTGATCCTCAGAACCCCTGGTAATTAAAAAAAAAAGTCAGGCCTGATGGCAAGGTTTGTAATCGCTTGCTTGGGAAGTAGAGCCAAGTGGATCCCTGACCACCCAGCCTAGCCAGCTTAGCAAGCTCACCCAGAAAGGCTCTCTCAAAATACAAGGTGGACAACACCTAAGGAATGACACTTGTGGCATGTATACACATACATATACACATACATACATACACATACACACATATACATACACACACACACACACACACACACACACACACACACAAAAACCTTCAGATCTTGCTAACATGCCCTGGAGGGTGACTCCTGCCCAACTGGAAACCAAGGAGCTGATCTGTCAAAAGGCAATGGGCTCTGAGGCAGAGGGCACATCTTTGAACCCACACTCAGTGTTCCACCCATCAGCTCGAGTTTCTTTATCTTAGTGACAAGGTCAATGTCATGAGACGTAAATGAAATGGAATTAAATAAACCAGTCTCGGTGAACATGGCTCAGACAAATTGAAGAGGTCTTTAGAAGGAGAGCTGAAAGAAAGCCCCAAGGCAGCTGTATGCAGGTAAACGAGACCTCGAAAACTAAAGCAACTAAATTAAATAAAAAGGCCTGGATATACAGTGTCTACTGATTTCCATGGTGTGATGACCCCAAAATGGTCAATTACACGCACGCAACCTGATGTCACTGTACACAGAATTGAGGAGAGACGGGCAGAACTGTGCTCTCAGACAGTCAGAAAATAAGCAGGACCTACCAGGTCTGGGACAGTGTGACAGTGGGTCTGTGGCACAGCTGGAAATGCCTGCCCTGTCTACAGGCATTCAGTCATTTCCAAGCAAATCAAAAAGCATTTCTGCAGGGGGCACATCTGCCAGTGGCTCTCAGCCTATCTGACAGTGACCTCAGCCCTGCTGATTCCCCATGAGAAAAACCAGACCCAGCCTTCCAGCCCCTCCTTGTCTATTTTCAGGCCTCAGTTGGAAGAGCCAGCATTAACCACAGTGGATATATTCACATGTCAGTAAGACACTAACAATGAGGTGGTTGGTTAGGAAACGCAATGACACTGCTATGTCACCATGCCTTCAACCAGGACTAGAGGGACTCTGGGCTGGATAGTCCTAGGTTCACCACCTTCTCTGTCAACTGTAAAGCTTGTTCATTCTCTCTCCCACCTCTGTGTGTGTGTGTGGGGTGTGTGTGTGTGTGTGTGTGTGTGTGTGTGTGTGTGTGTGTTGCATGCATTTGAGTATTCTAGTGCATGTACCATGTCAACCATGTGGACACCAGAGGAGGGCATCCCATGTCTTCCTCTATTGCTGTCTGCCTCATTGTTTCTTTGGCTCCAGGCAGGGTCTCTCACTAAACCAGAAGCCCACTGTTTTGGCTAGACTGACTGGATCCTGAGCTCTCAGCATCTGCCTGTTTCTATCCTACAATGCTGGGGTTGTGCACACACAGCCATGCCTGGCTTTTCATGAAGATCCTGGGGATTTGAACTCAGGTTCTCATGCTTGAGCAAGCTCTCTTGCCCATGCGGCATATCACCAGCCCCTTGCTCTTTTACTTCTCTGAGCTGGTTTACACGTCTGCAAAATGGATGTGTAAACCAATGCCCAACCCAAAAGGGCCACAATGAGACTGGCCTATGGGAAAACCTATGAGATGCTAAGCCAGCATCTTCCTCATCAAGTGGTCCCTGTACTGTCCACTATCCATTGCCATACAGGACCCAGTGCATCCTGAACCGGATGCTGGCCTGTGAGGAGCCACTGGTACTAATCAAGTCCTGTAGGTTATGTTTATTGACTGACAGACATTGGCCCAGGCAGTAAAAACTATAGCTTCTTAGCCTGGCCTCACTTCTAGTCCCGACCACCATGCTTCCTGACTAGGAAGACAATGTGACCAGCCACCCCATGCTCCTGCCAGCCATGTCTTTCCTGTGAGAACAATATCCTCTTGAACTAACAACCAAAATAGACCCTTCCTTCTTTCCTTAGGTTGCTTCTCGTCATGTATTTGGTCACAACAATAAGAAAAGCAATTAACACACCAACCAGCATTGCAGAAGGAACAGATGGATGAAGAAGTAACGAAATGGAGGGAAAGCTGGGCCATGAAGGGTCCATCTCAGTCCTCCAAGTCCCCTGTTCAAAGAGAAGGGCAAGTCCCAAGCCATATGGTACCAGGTAAAAAACCAGTTCCACACACACACACACACACACACACACACATCCCCGCACATTCCCCCCCACACACACACAGCTTTTTAGTGTGAAATGCCACTCTTTTCCTGTCTCATTAAGGTAGCCAAGGAGCACATACATAGTCAGGCCTTCACTGTGCTAGCCTGTGGTTCTGAGCCCCAACTCAGCCACGTTTTACTTTCTATGCCCCCACACACACACACACACAGAGATTGAGTCTGTTTATTCCTTATTTATTTTGCTCAGTCACCTTATTTCTGGGAGTAAGTCCAACTTTAAATACATAAACACACACAAAGCACACACAAACAAAGCTACAATCAAGAGTCAAGCTGCTTGCAAATGACTTGCAAACAGAGGCCTATTCCCCTCCTTGTTATTGTCCCCTCCTTGTTACTGTCCCCTTCCCTTGGAACATGGAGGTTTTGTCTTTAAACAAGAAGTCACTAACATGTTGTGTGACTTGATTCAAGTCACTCGCCCCATTTGGACTCACTTTCTTTTTGTCTAAATTGAGGGGGCTGGACTGGGTCTCAAGAGCTCTCAGATTTGTAAGGGTCACTGACCTCTTTGAAGCTGAGAAGCAAGGCACAGCCTCCTTCATTTCACTGTCTAGACAGCACTCTGCCTGCTACTTGGAAGTGTCTGAGTGCCCAGAGTCCTTGGAGTCCCTGGGGTGGGGGCAGCCCCAAAACCTTGGCTCCCCGCTGCTGAATGAGGTCTGTATTCTGCAGCTCTGAACCCAGGCGCCAAGCCAGGACTGGCACCTCTGATCAGGGAGCAGAGGGAAGCAGTGGCCTCTCCAGGTGGCCCTGAGACTGGGAAACCCCACTTGCCCTGGGTTCGCCTGAGGCACTCCTTCTAGAAGACTGCCACACAGCAACAAAGCTGAAGGTAACGTTTGTTTAATTTGGGGGGGGGGGGGAACCTTTAAGACTGAATAGGAAAGGGAAAACAAAAAACCTCATAAAGCCCTTTTACTTTTTTTTTACTTCTTGATGTAATGGGACTGTAAAGGCTGACAGTGCAGCCAGAGTCAGCCAGGTTGAAAGGCTGGGGGGTGAGGGGAGGAACCACAGTTCCCACTGGGGAGTTGGAGCAAAGTGCAGGGCTTATTTATCTAAGGGTAAAGGACACTGGCTCCAGGGCCTCCACAGTGAGGGCCTCATTTCTCCCACTCACATCTGAACCTGAGTTGCCAGTACTACCCACCCACCCCACTTCCGCCATTCCAGCAGAGGTCTTTACCCCTGCACAGAGGTCAGAGGGCAAGGTCACTTCTGGAACACATCGCCTGAGTCAGGCCCTGCTCAAGACCACAGTGATGAGGACTTAAACCCAGCTGATAAATAACAGGCCTGTCCTTTGGGTCCTGGGTCCTGGGTCCTGGGCCCCGGGCTAAGGTTCTGAAGTACTGTTTCCAGCCTGCTTCAAGGGTATATCACTTAAGGGGGTATAAGGGGAGTGAGGGGGATCAGAGGTTCCAGATGTCTCGATCATCTATCACTCTTTGCTCTTCTTGTGGGAAGGGAGGATCCAGAGCCACCTAGATTCTAGGCCAGAGGGCCCACAACCCAAGAAAACTCAGAGCAGGTATCCTGGGTCAGGCTGACACAAAACCCTGATTCCAAGAGTAACTGCTTTAAAGATCTATTACTTGGGGCTTTAGTAGCACAAGGAGAGGGTGAGGGCTGGGAATATAGAACCTGAGCTAGAACCAGCAAGCTGGTCAGCCTCCATCACTGGCCTGGGCTTCCGAACAACTAACTATAAAGGCCTACAGCTCTTTGGTAAGCATTCCCTAGGTTGTGGAAAAACCATAGTAGGGTTTAAGCAGAGAATCTAGAGCGCTGTGGTCATGGAAAAAGGTCTCCAGTCCAAGCTGCCCCTCCTTAATCCCTGAGGCTATCCTTGAAGCAGGCAGGGCCCTTCCCCACCACCAATTCCACACATCATCTCTCAGGCACCTGAAGCAGCTGGTCCTGGGCAATAAGAATCATCAAAGATAATGGCCGGTGATGAGAACCTGGAGAGATTGCCAAAGGAAGTTTTGATATTTTTTTTCATTCTCTGCCTGTTATAAAACAAACAAAAAGCAAAAAATTCAAACCACTTGAGACATCGATCTGGACCAGGCTTAGTGACTTCCTGTGCAGACAGAAGATATGCCAGCCCTTGGTTTACAGAATAAAGTCTTCCAACATAGGTACTCCCCTGTGGTATGGAGCTTCTGAGTCCTCCCAACAGCAGAAGCCTATCATCCCATCCTTGGATCTGGGCATGGCACTTCCTTTGACCCCCTCAGACATTCACAGACATGAAATAGAGGATAGATGTAAGTCTGCATTGGGGTAATGGTTTTTCAAGGATGAGAAGACTTTTTTCAGAACAGTCAATAGTAATGTGCCCATGCTCCTGAAATAACCCTCACCCATGCTCCTATAAGCAACTGCAACTCCAGTTCCAAAGTATATGACACTCTCTTCTCTCTTCATAGGCACCAGACACAGACAAGGTACACACACACACACACACACACACACACACACACACACACACACACA
>CABHPR010153863.1:0-33151 GCA_902168415.1 Peromyscus melanophrys | reverse complement strand
AGTTACTGGAGAAAGGTAAAGGGAAGCTGAAATAATAAGAGAAGCTTTATTTTAGGGAAATATTGTGTTTTAGGGCATATAGATATAAAAACATAAATCATAGAATATAGACTAGTGTAAGAAGTGGATATAAGCACAAAGTTAAGTTGTAGCCTTGACTGTATAAAGAAATCTTTCTTGCTTTATGATTATTATGCTTATCTCATCACTCTATATTCAAAGATTGGTTCAGGATCAGGTGATAACAGGAATCATACCATGGGTTGGTTAAAGTAAAACATCTACTTAAAAAATGAACACTACTTGTCAATACTTGAAAGCCAATTCTATAACTGAAACATCATATAAATATATAATAAATATATTCTTGTATACACTTTACTATATTAAAACTAATTTTTAAAAAAATTATCACTTACATATTTTAAAAGGACATATTTCAAATAATCTTGAAGGCTTAGTTGAGTTTAGAAGTAATAAATATTTAGAAAGGCTTATCACGGTGACACTTTATCTTATTGAAAATAAATTCTATTCTGGCACAGTATATCCTGGCCACAGTTTCTCCTCTCTCTACTCCTTCCAAGTGCCCTCCTATCCTCTTCTCTCCTCAAGACCTACTCCCCTTCCCTTTCATCTTCAGAAAAGAGCAGGCCTCCAAAATACAACACCAAAATGGTACAAAAAGAGATACAATAAAACAGGCAAAAGTTCTTATAACAAGCCTGGACAAGGCAACTCAATAGGAGGAAAAAAATTTCAAAAGCAGGCAAAAGAATCACTGACACACCCACTCCCACTGGTCGGGGTCTCTTAAAAACACCACACTAACAGCCGTAACATATATGCAGAGGACTTGCTGCAGACCCACAGAGGTCCTGTGCTTGCTGCTTCAGTCTCTCTTCCCTCATGTGAGCCCACCTTACTTGATTCAGTGGGCCATGATATCTATATTATCCTTCACAGACTCTGACTCCTACAGTCTTCCCCATCTCTCTTCCAGGGAGTTTCCTGATCTCCAAGGAGAGAGACTTGATGGAGACCTATAATTTATACTCTCTCTGCATAATGTCTGGCTGTGGATCTCTGTACCTACTCCCATCTCCTGACATAGAAAGCTCCTCTGATAACAATTCGACAAGGCACCATCTATGAGTATAGCAGAATATCATTAGGGATCATTTCATTGATTTTTTTTGTCAGTTTTGTTCAGTTCTACCCTAGGTCTCTGGACTATACAGTCTCTGGTTCCTGGCCATCCAAGCAGCACTGGACATGTCCTACCTCTGGTAGCATGGGCCTCAAGTTAAACCAAATATTGCTTGGCCACTCCCAGAAGTTCTGTGCCACCATTTCTCTTACATATTTTGAATGCAGGATAGATTGTAGATCGCAGGTTTTTGTGGCTCAGTTGGTGTCCAGGTTTCTCTTCCCCTGTCCTGTAGAGTATCTTCTGTACCTTCTCATGCCAGAGACAAGAAGGTAGGAGTGAAGTTTCTATGCAGAAACCTGTAATCAGATATTACAATCTGTCACAACTGTCTATTCCCAAATATCCAGCAGCAACTTCCCAAATTACTACACAGAGGCTTGTATTAATTATAAATACTAGGTCAGTAGCTCAGGTTTATTACCAACAAGATCTCACACTTAAATTAACCCATAATTCTTGTTACCTCATCTTGCTTCTCTGCATTTGCTGGTAACTCTCTGACTCCACCCTTCCTCTTCCCAGAATTCTCCTAGTCTGGCTCTCAAGCACAATCTCTTCCTGCCCAGCTACT
This sequence comes from Peromyscus melanophrys, assembly GCA_902168415.1. Taxonomy (NCBI): domain Eukaryota; kingdom Metazoa; phylum Chordata; class Mammalia; order Rodentia; family Cricetidae; genus Peromyscus; species Peromyscus melanophrys. The sequence continues at coordinate 31,367 of CABHPR010153863.1, read as the reverse complement.
GGTCAATCAGTTTTTTATTAGCAAATGAGAATAATACATATCCTATTATAGGAAAGGATTGGTCCACATCATTTCCCCCTTTTTGTTCAATAAAAATGAAGGTTTTATAAAATGAAGGTTTAATAAAAAATGAAGGTTTTAACCTTAATATAGTAAAACTATACACAACAAAAATAGTTATTAAGTAAGAATTACAGTAACAATATCCAATCCATTTGCACTTGGCAAAATCAGAGAAAATACTTAATATCTATCTTATCTTGGTGAGTATATATCTAGTTTATATCTAATTTACTCTTTATTACAACTAATGAAAACTATAACTATTTAGTCTGCAACTTATCAATGACCCCAGAAGGATAAAATGTTACCTAATGACAGGGACATCAGGTTGCCTGGACAGTCACCCAAAGTTCCTCTGTAATGTAGGGGCACCCAACTCTGGCCTACAGGCCTAGCATATCTGACAGACTTTCCTGTGAAGCAGGGAATTTTGAAGGACTGTCCTACCTTGTCTTGGCAAAGATCAGCAGCTGACCTTTTTGCATCCTGCTGGTTCAGTTTGGACAGTAACTGTCAAAAGTTGAGGCAAGGGCAGGTTCTTTGCTCACATGGCTAGATTTTGCCATAAAGAATGCAAACTCCACATGGAATTTTTTTGATGCCCAACATCTTTTCTGAAGTCACTTGGTGCTGATAGAAGCAGACATGTCTCATTGTCATGAAAGATCTAAGTGTTTACAACATTTTAAATTCTATAGGCCTTTGAAGTGTTTGCAGATTGTCTATCTATCTGAAATATATCTGTATGATCTTGGAAATACCTAAGTTTGCTAATAAAGATGACTATTAATCTGTATTTGTTAATTATACATTACATTTTTATATGAGTTGCATAAACAATACCTTTTACAAGAGTAGAAAAACATGCCGGGCGGTGGTGGCACACGCCTTTAATCCCAGCACTCAGGAGGCAGAGGCAGGCGGATCTCTGTGAGTTCGAGGCCAGCCTGGTCTCCAAAGCGAGTTCCAGGAAAGGCGCAAAGCTACACAGAGAAACCCTGTCTCGAAAAACCAAAAAAAAAAAAAAAAAAGAAAAAAGAAAAAAAAAGAGTAGAAAAACACATATAACAAAATTAACTTTCAGTTTGTATCAATAAACCAAAATTTGTGCCAATGTAAAATATTTTGAGACTAACAGCTGTGTTGTGGATTCAATAATCTACTCTTTTCCCCTATCATTTCTATGTTATATCCTCCTTTCTTCTTTTAGAAAAAGATTGACTAGGACCAATTATAATTTGTAATCAACCCTCCTTAAATGAAAACAAACATTTATAACCAATATTTTGGGAATCTGGGTTTAGTTTTCTAGACTACTTCCTGTTGATTGGTGATCACTGGTAATTTTTGAGGGACCCTGAGAAAATCAGTATAATTGTTAAGTGTTGGCTAGAGTATTTTGTGAGCTTATATCATCGCAGTCAGTAGCCTTGAAACTTTTTTGGATATTGGATCATCTGGTCTGTTTTTATTGGTATCTAGTCCCCTTGTTCTGAAAATACATTAACTTTTACAGGTAACATACATATCTGTATTAATACAAATATAAACTGTGCATTCTATTCAAGCCAGCCAAAGGTAATTTTTTTTTTATGTTTGAGCAGGTAAAATGTACATCACATGTCTTATATTTAGTTTAGTTTTATTTTCCCATGTTTGTAGTCAGGATTTCAGAGTATCTTCCTCAATCAAACCTGATCATCTTTAACTTTGAATGAATCCATAGCCTTTCATTTCCCATGGAAATAAAAGTAAAACCTCTCCCACAAAGTGACATACATTTTGATTAAATTTTGGAGTCAAGATATTTTAAAAATATATAGGCTGGTTTAATTTAGTAGTTTTTACAATCAAATGTCTCTCAGCAGTTTTCATTTGCCCATTAACAGTCCAAAAATCCAAAGACAATACCTAACCTCACTGGGTATCTTTTAAGCACTTTTTCTACCCTTTTTCTTTTCTCTCCCAAGCCTATATATATTTTTTAACACACTGTAAACTGTTCAGAGTTTTTTTTTTAATATGAATCTATCTTTACTGCATATCTATATCTTTTACTGATCACTTGAGTCTTTAAACAGCGATGCAGTATGACTATGACCAATGTGGCAGTTTTGGCGGCTGGCTTCATCCCACTCCTTTGTTCGTTGAGTATCTAACTTCATGACAGAGGTACTGGTTGGAGCTCTGTTTGCCATCTCAACTCTGTGAAGTTTCTGAGTCCACATTGCCACAATGAGTAGCATACCACTCATTGCTGATAAACTCCATTTAAGTATTTGGTGGTAGGGCCTCTTAAAAGAGCTGCTCAGTGTTTGCTGAGTCAGAAAGTCACCACTTCAAGTCAGAAGCTCATTTTTTAATAAAAGGGGGACTTGTAGGTCCCTGGACCCCGTTTTGGGAAACTGTTGCCTTGCTTGCTGACCTTGACCTTGATATTCTCCCTATGCTAATTCCCTGCCAGGTTCCACCCTCCTGAATGCTTAAGAGAAGTTCCTTGTCTGTGTATCCTGAATAATGGGCATTAACAGATTAGAAGCAAGATTGTAAAACATCAGTAGCGAACTTCTGCCCTCCGGGGTCCTCCCATTGTGCTGTAAGCCTGTATTTAAGACCTCCTCCCCCTTAAATAAATGACATTCAGCATTTAAAATTAATATATATATTATATATAATTGAATGAATACTGTGAATGTAATCTATGAATACATGTGATTAATATCATAAGTGTAATTAATGAATATCATGAGTGTAATTTAAAAAATAAATAAATAAAGTAAAAAAAAAACCAAAAAAAAAAAAATGTAAGGGAAAAAAAAAAAAGAAAGTCACCAATTAAAGGAACTGCATCTCTGCTTGCTGCTAGCAAGCAGAACCTACCAAAGAAAAAGCAATTACCAAGAAGCTGAGTTCAACTCCGTTTTTGTGTATTTAGAATCCCTTTTAAAGTTTTGTCAGGTTTTATGTTGAAATTTCAGCCACACATTGTAACGCCATATATAATCAGATGTTTCCTGTCCTGATTGCTTGTTCCCAAATACCACACAGAGGCTTATATTAATTATAAATGCTAATCCAATAGCTCAGACTTATTAAGAGTTAGCTCTTACACTTAAATTACCCCATAATTCTTGTCTATGTTTAGCCACATGGCTTGGTACCTTTTCTCAGTATGTCATTCTCATCTTACTTCTGTGCATTTAATGGTGATTCTCTGACTTCCCAGAATTCTCCTAGTCTAGCTCTTGAACTCAATTTCTTCCTGCCCAGCTACTGACCAATCAGCTTTTTATTAGCAAATGAGAGTAACACATAATCAGAGTATAGAAAAGGATTGTTCCACAGAAGATACCAGCTCATCCTCTTTACATTCAATGAGCTATGTGGATGTTGTTCTCAGATGTAGGGCCCCACTGTCAGTTTTCAGAGAGCAACCTTCTATCCTAGCATCAACCAGGGTTGTTCCTCAATATCAGTGCCCTCAACTGCCCTATAAAAATACACATACTAAAAGAATGGATACAAAATCAGGATCCATCCATCTGCTGCATCTAAGAAAGACACCTCAACATCAAGGATAGACATTACCTTGGGGTAAAGGATTTGAAAAAGATATCAAAAGCAAATGGAACTAAGAAGAAAGCTGGTGTAGCCATTTTAATATCTAAAAAAATAAACTTCAAACCAAAATCAATCAAAAGAGATGGGCAATGATACTTCATAGTCATCAATGGGAAATTCCCCCAAGATGACATTTTAATTCTTAACATCTATGCTTCAAACACAAGGGTGCCCACTTTTGTAAAAGAAACATTATTACAGCTTAAATCACATATTGACTCTCACACACTGATATTTGCAGACATCAATATTCCATTATTACCAAAGGATAAGTCATCCAGACAAGACTATACAGAGAAATGCTGCAGCTAACTGAAATTATGAACCAAATGGACCAAACAGATGTTTACAGAATATTCCATAAAAACACAAAAGAATATAGCTTTTTCTCTGCACCTTATACCACTTTCTCAAAAACTGATCACAAAGCAAGTCACAGCAAAACTTTTTAAATACATTATTCCAATGCTAAAGAGACATGATATCAGGCTTATGATTTATTAAAGATTATGGAATAATTAAAATATTTATAATGTATAATATTAAAAGGTCAATCACTGGAAATCAAATGAAACAACAGGGTGATGAATATAAAATCAAGTAGTGAAATGACTTGTAAAGAAACATGAACAGGAATTTTGAGGAGAAATCACAAAAACAACTTTTCAAATAATTTATATTTAAAATAAGAACTACAGACCATTAAGTTACTGAATTATCATTGACGTTTTCTAATGATCTCATCAGATATTTATCTTTCTAATGTTATGTCTTAGACTATTGGAAATTTAAGATCTGCTTAAGACAAGGGGAATGTCATGTCTGGTACTGGAAATCTAGCTAACTACTTCTTATGGTGAAGTCATGGTTGTTGGTGAATCTACAGCCACTAATTTATAAGGTGGCAGCACAGTATCTCGTAGATAACTAGATCCATCAACCCTCTTCAAGGAGATTTCCTATTGCAACAGATTAAGACCACTGCAGAAAACCACAGCTAGAGTTGTGGAGCCCATTTCTGCTGTGGGATGTTCTGTATGTCAAATGTGTTGCTCTGATTGGTTAATAAATAAAACACTGATTGGCCAGTAGCCAGGCAGGAAGTATAGGTGGGACAAGGAGAGAAGAGAATTCTGGGAAGTGGAAGGCTGAGTCAGAGGGACGTTGCCAGCTGCCGCTATGAGAAGATGTTAAGATACCAGTAAGCCATGAGGCACGTTACAACTTATAGATGAATAAAAATGGGTTAATTTAAGACATAAGAATTAGATAACAAGAAGCCTGCCATGGCCATACAGTTTATAAGTAATATAAGTCTCTGTGTGTTTATTTGGTTGGGTCTGAGCAGCTGTGGGACTGGTGGGTGAGATAGATTTGTCCTGACTGTGGCCCAGACAGGAAAACTCTAGCTACACATTTCCAATCAATACATCCACAAACCACTCCCACACCTAAGGCTTAGGAAACACTGTGGAATGGGACAAAGGAAAGGAAGAAAGATTGCAAGAGCTGGAGGATCGGTGATTCTGCCTTGAGATTGTTTCTCCTAATAATGTCAGAAGCCACACACAAAGTCTCACCAACATTACTGAAATGTGAGCGATAGAAGAATGACACTAATGAGCATGCCAAACTGGACAGAGAAAAGTCTGTGAGACTGTAACACTACCTAAAGAACTATAGGCAACTGAAGAAAGCTGGAAGTGGGACAGGTGGTTTTCCAGGCAAGAACATACCAATTGGTTGTCCAGTGTCACAGTCTACCCTGAAAACATACATACAGGTAGCATTATACAGACTGAGTAGGGTATAGAAATCTAGAAATATGCATATGTATACATGAACATACATACATTCAATAACAGTGGAAAAAGAAGGACCTGAATTTGAAAGAGATCAAAAAGGACATAGGGGAGGGTTTGGAGGGTAGATAGAGAAGAAATATTGTAATGATATTATGTTCTCAAAGGGAAAAAAGGATTCCAATACCACTTGGAATAATAAAAAAAAATTAAATGTCTTCATGATAGGAGAAATTTAGAGAAATAATTAAACACTGTGTGTGATTGAATCCATATTTTTATTTTAAGTCACTTCTTTTTTTTGAATTTATTTTATTTTATTTTACAATATAATTCAACTTTACATATCAGCCATAGATTCCCCCTTTCTCCCCCCCTTCCATGCCTCCCCCCTCCCCTCAGCCCACCCCCCATTTCCATCTCCTCCAGGGCAAAGACTCCCCCGAGGATTGAGATCAACCTGGTGGACTCAGTCCAGGCAGGTCTAGTCCCCTCCTCCCAGGCTGAGCCAAGTGTCTCTGTAAGCCCCAGGTTTCAAACAGCCAATTCATGCACTGAGCACAGGACCCGGTCCAACTGCCTGGATGCCTCCCAAACAGATCAAGCCAATCAACTGTCTCACCCATTCAGTGGGTCTGATCCAGTTGGCGGCCCCTCAGCCATTGGTTCAGAGTTCTGTGAAAATACTTTTGTTCCACAAATGGCGGCCATGTGAGGAACTGCCAGACAGACATGATCTCTGCAGATGAAGGGACTAAGACTAGATTATGTCTATGCTGAACACAAGCATTCTTCAGGATGAAGGTAAATGTTGATAAAAAGAAAGTACTGCTGAACCACATGCCCAGACCTAGTCAATAAGAAAACCTCAGAGAAATATGTAAGAATGGGAGTGGGTGGGCTGGAAAGCAATACTCTTAAGGAAGAACTTGAGTTTTTAATGCTACAGCTTTGAAGTCAAACTGTAAACCACAGTAATGTTTCTCTTTACTGAATGTGTTTACTAGTTTAAACTTCTGATGTTTTCCTTACTTTTATCTATTGTTGTATAGCTACTATACACTGATCAGTCATGGATACACATACACACACACACACACACACACACACACACACACACACACACTTGTGTGCACATGCACATGCCCATTATCTCATACTTTTACAGTGTCAGGAAACTTGTTCAGCTTCACTAGACTTTGTATCTTTAATTTTTCATAATCTGAATTTTTACTGAAAATAGACTTTTAGTACAGTGTATTATGATCACAGTTTCTCCCCTCAAGTCCTGCAAAATCCTCTCCAACTCCCCAGTCCACACCCTTTCTTTTTCTCATTAGAAAAATGCCTCTATTTCAGCATTTTGCATAAAGCTTCAATCGAAGTTTCGCACAAGGTTGAAGGTTTCATTGGAAAGACAGACCATGGAAAATTCCATTTCTAAGGTCATGTAATGGTCAGCTAGCATTCATTTCATTGCTTCCAGCCATGTGGGTTTGTTTATTGAAAGCTAGAAGCTCCAAACTACCCTTAAATATTGGTCCAGTTTGTTTACTCATGTTCACACTTTGGTAATCGCTTCATCAATGTTTAAAAAATGAGAAGGTTTGCTAACCAGAAAGGAGTCATGATTCTGCAAAATCATTATTAAACATAACATTCCATCACCTCTGCTATATTCAGTCATTAACAAACAAGTCAGAGATCTACGTGTATTCAGGGTGTGGCTTGTACAAAGGTATGGCTCTCAGAAGGGCAGGGTTATTGAGAACTGTTTTCCATCTTTCTTTATAGATTTATTTTATATTTAAATATGTGCATGCATTTGTGAGTATTTGTGTGTGTGCGTGTGTGTGTGTGTATGTGTGTGTGTGTGTGTGTGTGTGTGTGTGTGTGTGTGTGTTTGAGTATACATATAGGGATATGTGTACATGAGTGTAGTTGCCTGTGGAGGCCAGAAGAGTTGTACTTCCCTGTAAGTGGATTTATATGAGACTATGAATTGCCTGCCATGAATACTGGGAACTAAACTCTGGTCCTCTCCAAGAATAACAACTATTCTTACCTGCTGACCCATAATTCCAGTCCTTTTGCATGAATGCTTATCAATAGGTATGAGTTATGTATGTACCATAACCAGCACCTATGGATAAGAAGACAGCCTTTTTCTATTTTCCTTACTGTTTACAACAAAATCTCACCACTGCTGAGTATCACAGGATGTCTGGAGTGTCTTCTTTGTATCTCTTCTTTTTCCATAGAGGCACTCTGGGCTTGCAGACACTTGAGCGACTTCATCCAACCTTTATGTGGATTCTGGTGACACAACCTCAGTCCTTAGGCTTACAGAGCAATTGCTTTTACCCACTGAGCCACTCAACCATTTTTCCAGCCTCCAAGTGTAGTTTTAAGTGACAAACCTCAATATTAAATGACCTTTATTTTTATTTTTATTTTTGGCCCAACTCTGACATTTCTTTTTTACTCACAGAGACAAACATTGCAGGACTAGTGTAGAGGAAAATATTATGGACAAAAAGAAAACTCAAAAGTGAAATTTCATGACTCTCAAAATATCAGTGATTTTTGCTTTCTCTCCAGTCCCACAAATTCATAGGAATGAAGTCTATTCTCCCAGGGAGGATCTATATCTTGCCAACTGGACTCTTGATTGCCTTTTCATTTATTTTCTACTTTATTGCTAGTAAGTATTTCATTCTACTTAACCATAAGAAGTTATATTTCTGAATCAGAAACCTTTTTGTTTCTTGGGAAAGCACTTTTGACTTACATTTCATATTGTTGAGTTCATTGGGAATTGATACACTAGCTATAATTTTAATTTTCCTAAAGATATTAAGTATTCATCATGTCAAAAGGTCTCAGATAACGAACTCATTTTGTGCTGCATTGAAATATTCACAAGAGAGTAAGGAATACACGTCCCAATGGTCAAATATTGAGTGTGATCTTGGCTAAAAGAGCAATTAATTTAATGCTTGACAGCATATCAGGAATTTTATTTTGGGAGAATTTCTGTGCCTGTGAAACTATTAAAACTTAAGTCTCAGAGATCTGCCCTTGGACGTTCCTGATGATTATATGTTGTTCACTAGAGCTGTGGGGAAGGGATTCAAATGTACCCAAGCTCTGTGCCTGATCATTAGAGAACTTTCTAACTTTTATGTTCTTCTAGTGGTACTTCTGAGCCTTCCAGAAAGTTTCCAACTACTATCATTTCTGTGAGCCATTAGGGCATAAAGATGCTATCAAGCAAGTTTAACACCAAAGAGAAGAATTTAAATAGGAGGCATTATCCTATGTTTTCTATGAATTAACATACAATAATGAGCCCAGTGAAGACAAGACAGTGAATGAAGTAGCAGGACATGGCCATGATAAAAAGATCCTTTGGAAGACAGCATGTAGGAAGTATATCCACCAAATAGGAAGTATAGAAAAATCCAATAGTATTTCTTAATGTCTGCATTGTTGTCTAAATAAGCAATAGTATAGAAATTTACAGATTCAGCACTACTAGTAAAAAGTGGTGAAGCTGAACAAAGACTGTTCTAAATTATCAATAACTCTTGTTTGCAACCAACCGTGATACACTGAATTAATTTTATATCTTCTTCATAGACAATATTTAAAAATTGCTGCCTGTGAAGAAAGAAAGGGTATACAGAAAAAACATTAAGGTGTTTCAGCAGTTAATTAATAACAATACACTAAATGTTTGAAGGATGTAAGTCTTATATTATTGCCAGCTTATTTACATTTTAATTAGTTGTGCCCTGGTATTTTCAAGTAAAGTAAATATTTGCTTTCATACCTTAGTTTCTATCTGTAAGTTAGTTTGAGTTTCTCTCTCAAGAAGCACTTCCTCCTCATTTCCTTGTTCCCACAAAATCAGGGTCCACCTTAAAAATCTGTGAAAACTTTCATCACTGCTATGCTTGTTGATATAGATCATGTATGCTTTATTGTGCAGAAACTCTGATCCTAACATTCTTAGTAAAAGCCAATTTGAGACTTCCATTCCTTCTCTTCTCCAATAGAAATGTATTTGCTGGCAGCTTGTGAAGGATTGTGCACACCTGCAGCATCTCATTCTTGGTGAAGCAGAACTCTGATGCCTAGACTGTACTTATTAATTCGCACAGGTTTTCCAGATAATACCTAGTCAGGAGGCTCATTATTTAAGGCTGTAAACAAGGAAGAAAATAATGGCTTTCATCCTAGTTCAACAACAATTAAGAGGGTCTTTATTATTTATTTTTCCTTTCGGGGACTTAGAGAAAGTTTTCATAATCTCCCTGGTATGAATTGCAAATGTAATCACCCTATGATAAAGGTTCAAAAATTCAGAAATATCTGACTGTGCTGCTTTGGCAAACAAAAGCTTCATTTTTCACAGAAGAGAACTCAGTTTCTTATTTTGTGTGAAATGGTAGAGACCAAGGAAGCATTCTTAAATCTACTTTCAGCACAGGTGAAGCATCACTGCAGCCAGAAATATAAAGAGTAGGATAGATTCTGTGTCCACGAAGAGAGAGGACGTGCTGTCACTTCACTTTGTACCTCACTTGCTCCTGCAGCCATTTCTAGCCAGGCTCACAGAGCTTTAATCAATGTGTATGGTGTGAATGGAACATAAGGTCTCCCTTAGTAAAATATGGTGTTTATTGTGCTTAAGAGAAACATGTTCATAATTCATCAAGCACTTCTGGGAATGGATGCCTTTAAGCTAGTCACAGAAGAGGACTCGCACAAACAAATGAGTTTGTTTTTACTGTGCATTCTTCTTCTAGGACTGAGAACTGGAATATCTAGAGTCATTGTGAATATAAATATGACTAGACCAATGAGTTTATATACAGCTAGGTTAAAATGATGCTCAAGATGAAATAATCTCTGCCATTTCAATTCAATCCAGATTCTCTCTCTCTCTCTCTCTCTCTCTCTCTCTCTCTCTCTCTCTCTATATATATATATATATATATATATATATATATATATATATATACTTCAAGTTTTATTCTTTTTGAAACTCCACAAAGATTATCAAACATAATTTTCTTAGATGTATTATTTTATTTTAACTATTACTTAGATCACCATTATTTGCATTTTCCCCTGGGTCAAAGTGAGGAATATTTAGAAATGTAAGTTGCAAGATAGTGAATAGTAAGAGAGCAGTTTATCACACACTTTAAATGACATCTTACATTCATTTGACTATTACCTACATCTCTTGGATAATACAATAAATAACCACTAACCTAAGAAACAGTGCCCTGCTGAGATCAACACCACACTGGAAATTTCCATATCAGAAGTAAAACAAACAAGAGGTGAGGCACATACCCACTACATGTTTGCTAACCTGACTGTAAAATGAAGTAACTATTCCTGGAAAGGAATAGCAATAAAATACAATTATATAAAAGATATAAATAGAATGAAACTAATTATACTGGGCAGAAAGGCTATAAACTATATTTATAAGGCTTATAAAAGACATAAAGGAAACATCTAAATAATGCAAACTCCTGGGAACACGCACGTGAGTCTTTATCATTTCTGACTAGAAGAGAAGTAGATATTTTCATAACACAGATGCTGGGACTGACTAGATTCATGTAACTAGGTAAGAGCTGTTAACAAAAAAGTAACTGAATAGCATAGATGGATAGGAGATGGAGGGAGGAAGACAGAGAGATTTTGGCACTTAACGGTAGATAAAAGCTTAGGTATTATAAGACATGTTGGCTATGATAAGAGTCAACTTGCCTTATCATGTTTCTTTTTTTTTTTATTTTTTTGGTTTTTCGAGACAGGGTTTCTCTGTGTAGCTTTGTGCCTTTCCTGGAGCTCACTTGTTAGCCCAGGCTGGCCTCGAACTCACAGAGATCCTCCTGCCTCTGCCTCCCGAGTGCTGGGATTGAAGGCGTGTGCCACCAACGCCCGGCAACTCACAGCATTTATGTCTAGTGCTCCATGTGGGGAAGTGGGTAACAGATTGGAAATACTCATTTTACATTCTTATAAATTAATGGACTCAATATTGTATAGGTAGTGCCAAATAAATAGAAAGAGACTGATGCTGGTGGCTTCCAAAAGGTTAGCTTTGGAACAAAGAAGATATTGATAGGCTATGATGGATAGAAAAGAACCCTTTGGTACTGTCACTAAATTTGGTGGGTCAACATGAAAGTCATATAAGTTTATATATTTCTATGTGTATTCATGTCCACTTTTGTGTAATCTTAATATATTCTATAATGTTTATGATTTGAGAATTTCACCTCCAATCCAACAGATAACAATGTTGTGAGTCCCACCTCTCATGAATATATTGCTGCTATGTAAGTTATCATGAGAATGAAAGCAAACCTATCCTAATCCAGATCTTTCATATTGATCCCCCTTTATCCTTCCTGCTTTCTATCATGAAATGACACTGCGTGAAACTCCTTGTCATCCATGGGGACTTTTCTCTAGCTGTTACAGCTTCTCACCTCCTAAGTCAAATGAATATTTGTTTTTATGTATACCAAACATTTAGTTGCTTTTATAGAAGCACACTTAGTTCAGATCACTCCACCACCCATTTGTCTGTCTGTCTTTCTATCTGTCATCAATTTATAATATCTATAGCATCTATCTGTCTACCTATCTGTCTATCATTAATCTATCTACCTACCTATTTAATCTACCATCTTTCTATTATCTACCTCAAATCTTAGTTTTCTTTAAAGAACCTGCTCAGAAGCAAGGGTAATTTGTCAGCAATAAATGTATCTAACAAACTTTAAGCATAACATTTCTCCATCAGTGTTTGTTTCTACTCAAAAGAACCAGGGCATTAAAAAAAAGATGATTCAAAATATGAGTCACAGATATAGAAAATCGGCTTTGAATATTATGCTTTTTAAAAAATAAAATGTTCAAATAACAATAAAACTAATTCTAATATAAGTTCAAAACTAGCTTAGACAGAGGATAGTGGCTAGATCTGAGATAGTAAAAGCACAAAAGTTTTGCATATAAATAGATCATCAGGTTTAAGTTTATATATGTGGGCAGCTACATTTGTGTATTTGTATTCAAATTTTAGAGTAATAACAGTCTGTAAGTACTGTATATACCTTGTTGTTTGTTCATTTTTCTTTTGTTTATAAACACTACATGCCTTTTCATTTGATGAGAATGTGCATTCAACAACAGTTACATGATCACTGTTAGCAAAGTCATTTAAAAGTAGACCTGAAAGGGAGTAATATTTAAACTATCTAAATAATGTTTCTCAGTTCCTATCTTTAAAAAACCCTAGTAAGGTAAGACTGATGTATCTGCTCAGATGATGTAGCAGCCTGTTTCTGCTAAGTGTTAAGTGTATTTAATATCATATAATTTTAGTAAAAGAATGTTAGTTTTTTAGAAACATTCAATTTCTTAGGTCAAATTAAGGTTACATCCAGAGAATGCATGTATGCATGCATGAATGCATGTGTGCATGTGTGCATGTGTGCATGTGTGTATGTGTGTGTGTGTGTTTGTGTGTGTGTGTGTGTGTGTGTGTGACTATAGATTTGATGTGGCTTTCTCATTCCTGCTTAGTATTTTTCCTAAAAACTATACTTCTTTAGTACAAATACTTGTCTGTGTGTCTAGTAAGATTGACAGTTTGAATCATGTATTGCAACCTGGCAAGTATCCTTATATTTTGAAGAACTTTATTTCTGTTCTTGCTGGCAGTAAAGGCACTTTTTTTTCACCTGGGTTGAAAGAATGGTTTAAGACCATGTCAGTCTTGTAATTATTTATTTTTACTACAGTATAAGATACACAATGGGCCTGTAGATGGTATGAAGGCATGTGCACACAGGCATACACACACTTACACACACATCCACACACACACACACACACACACACACACACACACACACACACACACACACACACAAAAGAAAAGGGAAAGCTGTTTGGTTGTAGTGGGGAGTAGTGTAATGTATATGTTTGATCCATAATCTGTGGTGCTTGTATCTGAAATGTATTGCTCTGAGGCCAAGAAAGTTTAGGAACTTAGCAATGTAGTACTAATATATCTATACCATGTGCTGACAATTTCTGTGATCTTAAATCGGAAATGGTGTTTGTTCAGTAATGGCTTTGTTGCAAGGACATTTACAGCAAAGAGCTTATTTTATTCTAAGTGTGACAACCTTTTTTTTGGCGGGGGGGGGGGGCAGGATTCAAAACAGGGTTTCTCTGTGTAGCTTTGCACCTTTCCTGGAACTCGCTTTGTAGACCAGGCTGGCCTCGAACTCACAGAGATCCGCAGGCCTCTGCCTCCCGAGTGCTGGGATTTAAGGCATGTGCCACCACCACTGCCCGGCTAAGTGTGACAACCTTAAAGGAAGCATTAATGAGTGAATATCCTTGGCTCAAATATGCTCATGTTGATGTAAATAGAGTAGGCATATATAAATGTCATCATTGTTGTTTCTATGTAGCTTATTTACTTGAATACTATCACTTGTGCCTCCCATTAAATTTTCGTAAGTGGAGTTTTCTTCATAATATTTTCAAGTTTTCTAAAGTATCTTAGGGATTCAATAAAATATTTGCTGTTAACCACCAGAAAACCAAAAGAAAAAATTTAAAATTTTAAAAACAAAACCCTTGTAATTGATATTCTTTAATATCTATTTTGTGGGAGTTTCATGTTCAAATAATTAAGTAATCTAAAACGTAATTTACCTCTTATTGTCTATATCCTTAAGTGTAATAGCAATAGCAAATACATTTACTAATCATTTGCCTGATGCCAGAGACTGTGTTCAAAAGTTTAGCATATCTCATTGATACAAAGCATAGATATTCACACAATACTAATAGTAATGTTGCTACTATATGAATCGCAAGCCTGAAGATTGGATCATGATGTAATCAAATCACCCTGCTCATGTCAAAGTTTCTGGATGTCTAAATAAACATGTATCTCACATGTGTTTCATCAAAGTGTTTTCACAAATCTCCAACCCAAAAGTGAATTATAACTCCCATATTGGTAAGGATATGGAAAGGTAGAAAAATTCATTTATTAGATGCAATTACATCAGAAAAAGAGATGCTGTGTGTGAACAGCTTGGAAAGGGGAGAGGAGATGTTATTGGAAAGGGCTAAACTCCTCAGAAATAGGCTTCTTGTGTTGACAAGCGGATTCCTTTGGTTAAGTAAGAAGTAGGCTATATCACACATGAATGTCACAAAGACGAAAATGTTTTAGAGATTCTGTAATCAATGGTTTATAGGAGATTTGTGATACATCTTTGGAATGCATGCTCACTAAATCATGTGCCAAAATAAATGTGAAAAACTAATTATGTTTAGATGAAATGTAAAGGCAAAATGGATACATGAAATTTTTGTAGGATTAAGCAAAATTGAGCACAACACTAAATAAATACACAAAGATTCAGATAATATTTTGGATTTTTAATAACATAGTACACGTACCAGTCAGTAGAAAGCACTGGCAATCAAGCATCTCAACAAAGAGTTCTTGAAACTTTGACAGTGAATTGAGTGCCAGTGTATAACTCCTGCTTTTGAGATATTCCATAAATCAATTTCCCCTGTCAGTGATAAAAGCTGCCTTACAGAGTGTAAATCACAGTGAGCTGCAACTGAGTTAGTGTATAAATTATATGCTTACAACATATGCCAGACCTTAGAATTTTGCCCTCTGTCTATGGCACATGTTTGCATGCAATGGCTTAAGAGGAGGCTGAGGTCAGAGGACACCTTGCCTGAGTTGGCTCAGTTCTCTCATCCTGTGCATCTGGGAATCAAACAGAGGTATCAAGCTTGGGGAAAACTCCCTTATCTGATGAGCCATCTTTTCTTAGGTGAATTTCTAATATATATATATATATATATATATATATATATATATATATATATATAAAATTTAAAACAATTGTTTAGAACATCGTTTACAAATAAAGCTTGATTTTGGACAGCAGCTGGAAAGACAAGCAGTAGGTCAAGTTGGTTTTGAATAATTTATTTGTTATATATATATTTATCTATATCCTATGAAATTATGTTAGGGGAACTTAAAATAGCATGTAAAATCCATTCCAAAGAAGCAATGTCTCAATAATTAATGATGAAATACAGTATAAATTATCAACATAAATATGTAAGATATCAACATAAAAATGTCAGAGCATACCATGGTCATAGAAGTATTTTTGGAAGCACATTACATATTTTCACTACATTCAAGATATACTTGCTAGTTTTTTAATTGGAGTGATGCAGTAGCATCTTCTTACTATGTATTGAAATATTTAAAAAGGTTTTATATTGATGGAAATTGAATGATACACCTTACCTTTTTATGATTAGAGGTGTAATATATGTATTGAACCATGAAAAATGTACAAAAGACTATATACAGTTGTTAGATTCATAATCAATTACCTATGCCTTGTATTTAAATGTGCAAACAACATTTCTGTCATGTTGTCTATGTAAGGTTTTCAGTTGATGAAAAACAGAATATCTTAATCAAACCAGTTAAGATACAGAATACAGAGAATAATAAACAATGTCCTTAAATCCAGTTACCACCAAGATATATACACCTCTGTTGTGACATTGGAGATATCATTCTTGGCTGGTAATTTCAGTTTGTAGGCTTTATTACTGGATAAGATTTCTAATTGCTTTTCCATCTTGGCACCTTGAAAAGTACCTTCAAACACTTATGAAAGCTGGTCTCCAGGGAGGTTTCAGGTTAGGTCCAACCTGAGTCCTCTATATTCTGTGTCTGTTGCATATGGTATCTTTAAGAATAGGATTTTACCTTCAACTTCAAGAAGGCAACAAATGGCAAATAGAATAGCCTACATTATTTTGGAAGTCTCTTTGACCAATGACTCAAAGGGAAGTTTCCCATCCCTGACATTAGTGACTTTTGTTAAATAATCTATGGCACTTAAGGGAACATTTTCACTCCTATTGATATAACTCCATTTAAATAATTTATATGTCTTTTCGCACACAGTTATATGTAATACATATGCAATTTAATTAGACATAAAATATTATGTTTCCTAATGGTTTTCCAGGCATCCAGTTTTCAAGTCATCCACAGTGTGCTTTTTAAATGTAAAGATCCTTAAAGACCTTACGGCCTAATTCTCTTCTGTCATGTGGCTGTAAGGAAGTCACAGTAAGTATTTTGTAAGTAAACTAAAAATTACCCCCACTCACGTCCAGACTGTTCATGTAGATCTCATCCATTTCTCCGTCATTGGGTGATCCCCGTGTCTTTCTTGGGGTCCTGTTTTCCAGGTAGCCTCCCTGGTGTTGTGTCCAGCCATCCTGAACAGTCTGGAGGCGAGTGGGGGTAATGAGGGTCGAGGGTTGAGGGAAAGAGAACTTGGGGGAGCGGGAGATCCCAACTGGATCAAGAACAGAGAGGGAACACAAGGAATATTCATGGTAAATGAAGACCACATGAGAATAGGAAGAAGCAAAGTGCTAGAGAGGCCCACAGAAATCCACAAAGATGCCCCCACAATAGACTGCTGGCAATAGTCGGGAAATAGCCCGAAATGACCCCCTCTGGTGATGGGATGGCCAAACACCCTAATTGTCATGCTAGAAACCCCATCCAATGACTGAGGGAACTGGATGCCGATATCCAAGGTCAGGCCCCAGGTGGAGCTCCGGGAGTCCAATTGGCAAGAAGGAGGAGGGTTTATGTGAGCAAGAGTTGTTGGGACCAGGGATGGATGGAATACAGGGACAAGTGGCCAAACGAATGGAAACGCATGAACTGTGAACCAATGGCTGAGGGGCCCCCAACTGGATCAGGCCCTCTGAATGGGTGAGACAGCTGATTGGCTTGATCTGTTTGGAAGGCATCCAGGCAGTTGGACCCGGTCATGTGCTCATTGCATGAATTGGCTGTTTGAAACCTGGGGCTTAGCAGAGACGCTTGGCTCAGCCTGGGAGGAGGGGACTAGACCTGCCTGGACTGAATCCACCAGGTTGATCTCAATCCTGGGGGAGTCTTTGCCCTGGAGGAGATGGAAATGGGAGGTGGGCTGGAAGGAGGTGGGCGGGGCGGGAAGGGGGAGAATGGGGGAATCTATGACTGATATGTAAAATTGAATTATATTGTAAAATAAAATAAAATAAATTCAAAAAAAGTAAACTAAAAATGTTACATGATGTAAGAAGTATCAAAAATGATTAAAAAAAGTAGTAGTAGGAAATAAAATATAATTTTGTCAATGATATTATTTCTGGTTCATTTCTTCTTACAAATGTTTGCTTCCATAAGTAAGAGAAATATTTTGTTTTTATACCTCGCTGTAAAACAGTCTCCAGAGAGTCATATCTCATTCTTTTGGCAAAACTGTCTTTTTATTTTGATTGATTGATTGATTTTTAAAGTTTTTATTGACTGAGATTTAGTATGCATTTGCAAGAAACAGTATGGTGTTTTGATTCTCACATATTTGATAATAATTAAATCAGTGTAGTTAACAAGTCTGTCACTTGTACTATTTCTTATTGCTATTAGATTCAGAATCTTTAACTATTTTGAGATACAGAAAGCATCGTAATTAATTGAATTCCCAGGCTATGCCATAAAATACCGAAATTTGCTCTTCTGCTCTAGCTATCAGATTTTACCAACTGGCCCTCTTTTTTTCTATCTCTGCTCTTCTCCCTCCCCAATCTCTTTTAACCACTAGTTTACTATTAATTTCTCCTAAGTCATCTATTATATATTTTCATATAAATGAGATCATATATTATCTATATTTATGAACATGGCTTACTTCTGTTAACATAATTCTCTATACCTGCTAAACTTGTTACATGACAGGAGTCTGAGCATTCTTTTACTTAAACAGTATTCTATACAACTCCTTTTCTTTATCCATCTGTCAATGACTCTACTGCTCCTTCCACTCCCATGTATGCGTATGACTGAACATGTATGCCTCTGTTAGGACTCATTTCAACAGTGGTGTACACTTCCAGACATGGAAATGGTAAGCATATCTATAATTTTTTTTAATAATTTATTTAACTTTATTTTATGTGCATTGGTGTAAAATAAGAGTTCCCCTGGAACTGGAGTTATAGACAGTTGTAAGTTGCCTTGTAGGGACTGGGAATTGACCCGGGGTCCTCAGGAAAAACACCCAGTGCTTTTAACCGATGAGCCATCTCTCCAGCCCCAGCATATATATAATTTAGAAACATCCACAGTTTCTAATCTCAACACTGAAAATCTTTGGGTTATACAAGATCTACTTTGTTTTTAGTCACCGATTAACACTTGTGAAAATAATTCTTTAGGGCTTTTTGTCTATGTGTACTGTAGATGATTGCTCTGAATATTTTATGTGACTGGTGTTTTTCATTCCATAACTTTCAGATTCTGGAAATATGGTTCTCAAATGTAATGATAGTGATAGGTGGTGGGATATTGAAGGGACCAATAGGTCACAGGAGATCCACTGCCATTAAAGGATTAACACAGTGTCAATTGAACTCACTCTTTTCTCTCTCTAGACCAGAGATTTCCTTTGCATAGTCTTCCCTTCTGTTTTTCTGCTATTTGTGAGGCAGCACATGGCCCTCACCAGAAACCAAGCAAATGAAATAGCATTCTCTTGAGTCTTTAGAACTGTGAACTACATAATGTTTCTCATCTTTATTAATGTTCCAGCCTCCAGTATTTCATAATAGTCGTGTGAAAATAATCTTAGGTGGCGAAGAATGCAGCAATATAGGAAAAATCATGTACTTGTAATGAACGAGGATATATTCTCAGTGAGTCTGTGATTTCAGCTTTCTGTGCATCAAAGGAGCAAGAACTGGTTTTTGCATTCTAAAAGATTTGAATGTGTGTTTTTTGGAGGCAGTGTTTGTGAAAATTGAGCTCTTCTTTTAATTCCATTTGGCCATTAGTGCAGTATGAGTGAGACAGGACTAGTCACTGGATACATTTGTTGTATTGGCCCACTTACAAAAGCAATTTGTTGTTGTTACTGTTGTTTAAATTTGATCTGGAGGGAGGGGTTTTTAAAACCTACTTTTTTTCTCTTTCTCTTGTGTTTAAAACTATATAAGATCATTCTATTATAATGTCATTCAATGTGTAAGTGATATTGTTAGCTATAGAATAAAGTGTTTAAAAATAGATTGATTTAATATTTGAGACTGTTATGGCTATGCTCTATGGAATCCTTATTTACATGCTTAATTCCTTAATATGAATTGGGAGAGGCAGAGTATGCATACTGTTAAATACTTCTTTCTTTGGGGAGAGAGCGAGAGAGGCGGGGAGAACATGAAAATCTTCAGGTACAAATCTTCTTTCTAGACAGTGAATTTCGTAGTCAACTGCTTTTGAGGCAAGTCTTCCCAAGCTTCAACAGCCACTTCAACAGAACAGAGTTGACAAAATAAGATCAAGCAACATGAGGATAAAAATAAGCTGAACAGGCACGTAGACACCAGTGAACGCAAATTTAAGACAGAGGGAAAAAATCACCCTAACTTAAAAGCATCCCAAATGGTTCAGAATGCAACTGAGATAATGATATGCTGTTTCCCATAAAACCTAATGGCTCTAACATGAGAAGCTAACTATAACAAATGGTCTTATTAAAATATGAAAGTCACTGAGGGAGCAAGTGGGAGCAATCTAATCTCAGCAGCACCACTTAGTGGGCAGCACTCGGTTGGAAGACCAGTAAAGGTCTTGTATGGAAGCTGATCATCTGCAGGTTCCTGAAACTTTCCCTTAACAAAACAGAACACAGATACAGAAATGAAATCACATACCACGATAGTGTTGTAAGGTGATACTGAAAGGTAACTGAAAATATTAACTCTGATCTAACATGAAAGACTAGTTAAATGTACAGCTTCTAGGCACACAGAACTTATATTTGAATGACAGACAATGGCCAAGACTTCACATTTTGCCTTGAACCAGGTTGGGTTTTTGCTTATTTGAAAGTTTGAAAGTAATTGAGATAAAACATAATATTTATGCTTTCTACAATTCATTCAAGTGTATATATATATATATATATATATATATATATAAAATGACTATTATGATAAAATCAATATGTAGGCTAAGATTGTCAATTTTAACAAATAAAACCTATTCTACTTAATAAAATCTGAATTTCAAATAAGCAGTATTTTTTCATATAGTTTTATCTTATGAGATTTTAAATAATACCATTGATTGTTCCTGTTTGAATTGAGGTTCCTCTAGAAATATGGATTTTATCTGATAAAACTTGGCTCAGATCCATGCCAATAAAGATAAATCATACACATGGTTACTTTAATAAGAGAATTTTAAAATTTGACCTTTTCTCTTTTTTGTATGTTTTGTTCTTCAGGAGATCCAAACACTTGGATAGATGATAATTGACAGAGGCAAAGCTAGAGTTAAGCAATATTGTATTCTTGTTCCCTTTTCAGGAAGCTCCAGTGGGAGATACTTTAAGGGGATAGATGTGGTTGAGTTCCAGAGAAATGGATGAGTGTAGACTTTACCATATGCTTATCAGATCTCATTAGCTTCTTATTCACCCAAAATTTCCAGCATAAGACTCTAAACTATTAATATCAGAGTGCATAAGGGTGTTAGTCACCTGTTTGAGCACATGAAAAAGGGAATCACCTCCTATTTACCTCTTACCATCAAGAATGCCTACTAAATGGTGATTGGCTTGAGATGCCCAAGCTTACTTCTGTAATACCAGACTGGGAAATGAATTTACCCTATATAAATAAACAAATCTGGGTGTAGTTCACCTCTATAATCACAGCACTTGAGGGATGTAGAAAAGAGGATCAGAGGTTCAAGGAAATATTGGGCCTCTTAAAGACTAGAGATGAATCTGAGCTACATGAGACCCTATCTGAAGAATTCCCCTCCCCCCAAAAGTATAAGTAAAGAAATGATAGGTTGTGGGCCTAGGGGAAATCTGAATGTTATTATCTGTTAAAGGAACATAGTAACAAAATGATGCCAAGTGACATTCCACTATAGCTACAGATCTGTGTCTCACCCAGCAGGATCAAAGAAGCTTTCTCTTACAGTAGATGGGAACTAATAAATATATAGATCCACAACTAGACAATCTGCAGAGAGTGAGAGACCATGGAACACTCAGTCCTAAATGGGACGTCTTCATCAAAACTCTCCCCTCAGGGCTCAAGGAGATATATAGAAGAGCAGGCAGAAAGGTTGTAAGACCCAGAGAGGATGGATGATACCAAGGACAACAGTGTATCCCAGTCACAACAGGACTGACATACATAGAGGCTTTGGCAGCAAGCAAGGTCCTGCACAAATTCAAGACAGATGAGGTCCCAGCACTGAGAGGGGGAAGTGGACATGAGCTCTCATTCCTAACCAAGAAGTCATCTCCAGCTGAAAATCACTCAAAGGAAAATTTAACTTTCTCCAATTGAGTCTCATTGGGTGTATAAACCATACTGAAGGGCAGGTCCCATGCCCAGCATTAGATTGCCAACACATTTTGTGTTTTTAATGGAGTTTGTGTATGCGTTGTGCTTTTTCTTTGCATTTTTAAATTTTTAAAATTTAAAATTCATTGTTGCATGTCTTTTTTTCTAAAGAGAAAGAAAGCTTGGGATAGTATGAGTGAGTAGGTGGAGAGGATAGAGAGGAGATAGGGAGGGGAACCAGGATTAGAATATATTATATGAAAAACAATTGCTTTCAATAAAGAAAATAAAAAGCAGTTGAAAGCATAAGGCAAGTTTTAACTCACAGGATAAAACTAAGAACCTAGAACAAAGAACACAATGGTATAGTATCTTGAAATCTTGGATTTTGACCAACTTTGTATGATCAAACTTAGATTGGAAGCTTCAGGTATACCTGGAATAGAATAGGTGAATAAATTGTATTTGTTGACCAGAAAAGAAATACATATTTTCTATTCTTTTAAGCAGCTAATTTCCTACGGCCATATGACTTGGTCCTGATCAATAGAAGCAGGTAGAAGAAGCTGTGGAAATGCCACTATGCCTGGCTGCTTTGACACATCATTCATCTAGCACACTTACACAACAGAAATGGACGTCTCACAATTCTGAGAAGTAAGGAACTCAGACCACATTGTTCACCAATCTGACACTTCATAAGTACACTTCAAGCACCCTTCCTGTCCACCCACTCCAGTGATGGTCACGGAGGGGCTGGCATGGGAAGCAAGCTTCTAACATGTGGACAAGCAACAGGATGGAAAGACAAAGTGTTCAAGCACAGTGTGTCACACAACAGTACTTCTCCATGTTCACTCACAGCCCCTTTATCGACAGCTGTTTTTTTAGTGTGTGAGTGAACTTTTGGCATTTTCTCCTAATTAGTTTGAGGAATAAATACTGTAGAAACTGAGCACTGAAACACAGCACAGTGATATCACAAGATTTAAGATTCACCTGAACACATGGAGATATATTATGGCTTGGTGAAACTTCATGGAAGTGGACTTAGTGGAGGCAGCTCTGTCAGGGGGGCTTACTCTCCCAGGGGCTATTTAAACTACAGACGCCATTTCTTTCTTTGTTTCTCTCTGGCTGCCACACAGAGACTTAGCTTCTTTGGCTACAACTATCTGTCATGATGTGCAAGGCCAAAAAGTGTAGATGTAATTCCAAACAGTTTTATTAAATAAGAAATACAAAGCCAAATGCAAGAGTTAAAAGCCCCAGAGGTCAGAGAGCAGTAGGTAAGAGCTGAGACCAAGACCATCTTCAACCCCTCGCTGCCGCTGCCATCCTTCCTCTGAGAAAGAGACCTAATTCCTGTGTGTCTGTCTTTTTATTGACTTTCTGTTCTACCTTCTCATTGGTTTTAAACCCAACCACATGACCTCCTCATCACTACCTGTCTATACAGACCTCCAGGTCTCTATGGTTGGTACTGAGATTAAGGGCATGTGTCTCCAAGCTGGCTATGTCCTTGAACATACAGACTCTGCCTGCCATGTGATGGGATTAAGGGCATGTGCTACCACTGCCAGACTTCTGCTATGGCTTGCTATTAGCTCTGACCCCCAGGCAACTTTATTTATTAACATACAAATAAAGTCACATTTCAGCACAAATAAAATATCACCATACAAAAGCACTGGGACAAAGTAACTGTGGACTTGACTATCTGAAACCATAACCCAAAACAGCTCTTTCCCTTTTAAAGTTGATTCCTTAAGGCTCATTTTCCAGTGACACTAAGTTCATTAACACAGGAGCTATCTGAGGCTTGGTGATTGAGAATGTATCAGATCATTTGGTCCAGTTTCCAAGATAAATGCACAGACTTTGAGCTTTACTCTCTTCATACTTAACGGTGTCTTTTATTTATTCATTTCCTGATCAGATTTTTAAATTTTCATTATATAGATATTACATTTATAATGCAACATTCTAGAAACTATGTTCAGGAGGGTGAAAGATTATTCATCAGTGCCTGGTGCTCTTGCAGAGGACTGAGTTTCATATCAAGCATTCAGATCAATGTGTCTCACAATTGGTAGCCTCAACTCAACAAGATATTATACTCTCTTCTGGTACCCACAGGCACCTATACACATGAGGCATATCCCCACATAGACATTAGACATATGCACATAAATATAAGTAAATCTTATACCCTAGGTTTAATATAGTACCTTTACTGGATGAGGGATGTGAGTTAAACATGTTGATGTTTTGCTATTGTTTAGTTTTCCTTGATTTGAACCCAGATCTCACAATGTATCACTGGTGCTCTAAACCATGTGGTTTTGCTGCACCAGATCATCAGCTGCTGGAATTACAGAGGCACTCTATGACACCTGGCTTAGGCATGATTATTTTAAATTATTTCTCAAATTTATACCTTACCAAACTAGGCATCATACTGTATAGGCTATAATGTTTCTATCATGATATAAAAAACTCAAAAACAGAGGTTTAGATACGGATGTTATTCTTAATATCATCTATAAACACAGCAGGAGTGGAGGAGAGTTTGGATGGAATTCAGCATGACCAATATGCAACAGCTTGCAGGAAGACTTTGCCAGCCTAAAATTTGACCAGCAGATTTCAAAAGCTCAAATTCAAGTAAATTTTCAATGGACTAATCCTTATAAATTTATTTGATCATAAACCATCAGCTAATATTGTGACATCTCAAAAAGTGTTGTTATCAATACATTCTCATCCAAATACTGCAGACTCTTTTATAATATTTAGAAGTTGGGTTATTTTGTCCAACCCCAGGCTAGATGTATTTTTGCTCGGTAATCCCAATACTTCCCTCTATATTTAATTTTAGTGATCCACTTCCACCTCAGGTACTCTGACTTCGTTTTATTGAATGGAAGATTGGCACTGGAAAGTTAGAAGTTCCTTCAATCATTCTTTATATTAGAAGCAATGAGAAAATCAGTTTTCATGATATTTCTAGACTCTGGATGTCATCGAAATTTACTTGAAAAAGGTAGCTTTTGAATATTTTCTTGATACCTTTTGTAACAACACTTGAGGAAGAATAACTCCAGCCCACCTCAATATCTACAGGAATCAAGTTTCTGAGCATTGCTAGTAACTCCAGTTAATATGAGCAGCAGTCATAAATGTGTTAGCTTCCTGGTACAGTGATAATGGTGAGGCTGAGTGCACTTGGCAAACATTCCGTTGTTTCAATCTAGTGTCAGTCGTTCCCTCTTATCTGAATAAAGCTTCGCTTAAGAGAAATCACTTACAGGGCTGCTTACAATGTTGTTCTTTCTTTAAATTACATGCAGTAATTTACTACGGCAAAGTCCATAGCAGGGTCATGACTGTCTAACTTAAAGAATCAAAGTGGTTAAAAGCCAACTTAAATTCTTTATTGAATATAACTAATTTAAAAGGAAACTTCTATGTTATGATAGCCAAGATGATCCTGTTTCTCTATGAGCAATAATGTATAACTAATTTTTGATATTCAATTTTAAAAATATTGGGGAAATGCACACATAAATACAAACTTCTAACATTATCAAAACTTTAAATAATAGCTTTAAGCAAAACAATAATTTAAGTAAGATTGGTTATAAATTTTCAAAATGTTCTAGCTTGATGTGGCAACATTTCAGTTATTCAATGATACATTTAATAAAATGTCACTCACATTTTTTCTTTTGTGTAATCGTCTCCTTTTCTAACAACTTGATATTTATTTCTCAATCTGACCTTGCCTCAGCAGAGGTAGGTACAGTAAGCCAATCAGATCTTCCCTTACCATATGTGAATGTAAGCACATTGTTTCATCTCAGAAATAATTCCCTCTGCTGTGATTAAGTAGCATATTGCATATCTGTGGGCAGGAGTCCTGTAAAAGAGTGAGAGCAGGCTTGCTTTAAGAAAAAACAAAAACATTTGGCTATGACTTTCAACTGATTATTTTGGAGACTGTCCCTAGAAATACTCACCGTGATTCCTCAATACTTATGCTTACTTTGAACATGTATGAATATTTAGAGTTTTTAACTATTTGAGTAGTTTCATCATGGTAATGTCCAAAAGTTTTAAAGACATTAAGTAAATTAATATAATATACAAGACTATTTACATTTTCATTGCTGAGACCAAATGAAATTCTTAACTAAATAATTATTAGAGATTCAAATATATTAGAAAGTGAAATTCAACTTCTATTGTTCATACCAGCCACATAACTACACAGATTTTACTCTGAATGTTTATTTTGAAAGTCATATAATTTTACATGTAATACATTTTTGTAGAAAAACTATTAATGATTTAAGAGTCAGTGCTAGTCTCCTGTATGTCACAGAAAGCTAATCACAATTCTTAGAGAAAATGATCAGTAGTGAGGAAAAATCCACTCTATGTGTATGTGTGTATGTACTGGCTAACTCTGACATCTTTTCACTCAGAAATAGTGTGGTTTCTTGGTGTTAAGGTTCAAGCCCAGAAGCCCATCCATATTGAACAAGTTGTATTAAAGAAGGTGGACTGATTTCTTCTCCAAAGAAGCACATGGTTTTGTGGCTCTGAAAAGAAAGAGAAAAACAGAAACAAACTATAATGACAACACAGCTAGGAACAATGTTAAAAGCATGTAGAACCAGAGAATTTCTTGATCACATTGGGGTAATATGTTTACATATCCTTTTCGTTAAGCAGAAATCCTAAGTGACAGAATGTTAGAGTAAACAGAGTTTTCTCAATTTGACTAAACTTCAGACTGATTTCTTCTTAGTTATAGATTCTGACCTCCCTTTTCTTAGAATATACACATTAGAAAATTGGAAATTTTTAAATTTTTTCCCTGTCCCATTGAGATGTAAACCTTTTGGAAGCTTCACCACTTAAAAATATCTTTGAAAACCTGAGTATAGTGGTATTTTATTTGTGCTGAAATGTGATTTTATTTGTATGTTAATAAATAAAGTTGCCTAGGGGTCAGAGCTATTAGCAAGCCATAGGGAAAGCCAGGGCGGTGGTGGTGCACACCTTTAATCCCAGCACTTGGTAAGCAGAACTAGGTAGATCTCTGTGGGTTCAAGGATACAGCCAGAATTGGAGACACACGCCTTTAATCTCAATACCAACCATAGAAGACCTGGAGTGACCACAGACATGCAGTGACGAGACGGTCATGTAGTTGGGTTTACAACCAATGAGAAGGCAGAACAGAACTCTATTTAAAGATGAACGCACAGGAAGTAGTTCCCTTTTCAGAGAGGTCTCTTGGCTGGACAGGCTAGCTGGCGGCAGGCGGGTAAGGCTCTTAGCTCTGATCTCTTGGGCTTTTATCTTTACATTGGCTCTGTGTCTCTTATTTAATAAGACGGTTGGTTACATCTACACCTGAGAAACATACCTTTGAAATAAAATTATCCAGAAATCTGAGCTTCCAGGTATCCTGTCTTTCTGAGTGGATGGGAGCCTGAGTTCACTGTGTGCCAATCAGCAAACACAAATGATTCAATCATGTTGGCCATCCTTGGGTGATGGTTATTGTTTTTTACTGTTTCACAACACAGACTTACCTTCTACTTGAAGGCAGTTAAATATCTGTCGATTTTAACCCTTTTGAATAAAATCTTCTTGGCTCTTTATTTTTAATTAAAAAAATTCTGCAGTATAAATTGATGATATTTTCCCCATTTGATCTCCAATTCCTTCTAGATCTATCCTTTTTCCTTACCCACTCAACTTTATATTCATTCTCTCTGTCTCTCTCTCTCCCTTGCAAAATAAAACCAACACACACACACACACACACACACACACAGAGAGAGAGAGAGAGAGAGAGAGAGAGAGAGAGAGAGAGAGAGAGAGAGAGAGAGAGAAACAAATATTAAAAAAAATAAAACCCATTTTGCATTGGGCAACTACTCTGAATCCTGCCTTGGACTACAGTTGATATACCTACCCAATGTCAATCCATTGAAGAAAAATCTTTCTCTTCTAGCAGCTATCAATTCAAATACCCTGGTTAGGGGTGGGACTTTGTACCACTTCTCCTTCCCACCCTGGCATTTTCTTGTACTTTTGCAGAGCGTGTGCATACTGTCACGATCCCTGTGAGTTCGTGTATCTATCAGCCCAGTTGTATCTGGAAAATGCTATTTTCTTGCAGACATCTACTATGTCTGATGCTTAATATCTTTCTTCCTCCTCTTCTAATTTGATCCCCGTAACCCAATAAACACAATCCATCACATAAACAGATTGAAAGGGGAAAAAAAAGTCTTATTTTAGATTCAGGAAAGGCCCCAAACAAAGTCCAACATCTCTTTATGAGAAAACTCGTGGAGAGACTAGACACTTATTTTAACATAATTAAGATATTTTAAAACAAGGCCATAGCCAACATCATCTAAATGGATAGGAAGTCCAAGCATTTCTACTAAAATCAGGAACAAGACATTGATGCTCCCTCTCTCCATACATGCAAGAGAGTCAAAGGAGGTTAAGGGCAAACAGGTAGACAACAAAAATGTAAAAGTGTCTTTTCTGACAGATGATATGATTTTATACATAAAATGACCCTGAAAACACCACCAGGGAACTTCTACAGTTGAAATTAGTAGCATCCCTGTATACAAACAACAGACAAATGGGCTGAGAATAAAATTAAGGAAATAATGCCTTTCAAGTGCCTTCAAAAAATCTTCTTTACTCTTTGTATATATGCCATACATTTTTTGATAGTCAGTATTGTCTCTCTGATTATCTCTAACACAATACACTTACATAATCATCATTTTTTTATATGCCTGTGTGTGGATTACATTTTTTTTTCTCGGTGCTGAGAACCAAACCCAGGGCCTTGCACTTACTAGGCAAGTGCTCTACCACTGAGCTAAATCCCCAACGTGTGTTACATTTTTAAATAGATTTCCCCCCTCATCTAAAAGAAGCTAAATGGATTGGTTGAGTGAAAGTAGAAGTAAATTATGAATAAAAGTATGCTTTATGATTAATTATGTCAATTCATTAATTTAAGTGACTCAGATTAACAGAAGAGTTTTTATATGCAACCAACATAATTAGAAATAAAAATTGAATATTTTTCACTAATTTCAGGGTTTAAGACTAAGTCACTGTATTTTTCACATCCTTGGTTACCTGCTGCATTCAACTTCATTAATAAATGCAAGAATACTACATTACCACCTGCTAAGTTTAAATCGCTAAGCCTGTGATGGAGAGTATAGTCTGCTAATTTATGTAAAATGCTCCAATTGCAGAGATAACTAACTCCTTTTAACATTTTGTCATTAATTAAAATAGATTTTTAATTACCACCAAAAGGTTTTGTAATTAGTAACATCTAGCTATTTAATCAGTGACCCCAAGCTTTCTAATTGGCATAACACCCAAAAATTACTCAAAGCATGTTGTAGTGTTTAATGTCACCAAATAGTGTCTGAATCCTACTTGCTTTCACGTAGAAAAATCTGTGAAATCTCTCAAGGATGCTCTGTGGCTCAGTGCTTTTCATACACCTTCAACAGCCCCTGCATCTGCTAGTAAAAGGAGCATAGCCAAGAAGAATTTGAATAGTAAATTCACATATTTTATAGGAGCCCTGATCGGGGAAAGGACCAAATATTTTTATATATCACACTATCCTCATAGAAAACTATAAGTTGCCAACTCTTAACAATACATCTTTTTCAATGGTAGAAATAGTAAACTATGAGAAGTTTAAATATCCAGAGTTTAAATTTTAAAAGAGCTAGCCATAATGGTTCATAAGGATATTCCCAGCTTTTAGAATGCTTAAGCGGGAGGATTATCAAGAGTTTAAGGTAAATTAAGAGTATGCCCTTCTCTAAATTACTCCACATTGTATTTAAAAATCTTTTTCAGACTAATCCTTCCTCTGAGAGAATCCCGCTTACAGACAGCAGTTGACTCTGTTTGGACTGCAAACACAGAGGTTGGATGACTATGCACTTTGGTGGGCAAGTAAACGATACAATCTGTCTGGCATTGCCCACGACTCACAGACAGATAAATAACTTATTTCTAAAATTAAAAAAAAAACACACTATATATTTATTGAAGAAAATATGAACTATGTAAGAACATAAATATATTAAAATCACACCAAGAAAACCAGACTGAGAATTTAATGAATCTATGAGACAAAGGATGGGTATAACATTATCACAGACATCTCCTCAAAAAAAAAAAAAAAAGACACAATACTATGATAATGATGGGCCCCACCAATCTCTCATCAAACCACCTGGGGTATGCATCAAGGTCCACACAAAAGTTTTGACTACCCCAGGAGCTTCTTCTGTTAGGCTCTGTTCTTACTATTGGCATCAATTATACAAATTGTTTTCCTTCCATCCATCACTGCATCTGGTCTGGTACTGTTCCCATTTTTCCTATTATCTGTTTGAACCTGACCTTGACCTTCACCTCTATGGCCTCAGGATTCCATACCTCAATTTACAATTGGAATTAACCCTGAAGCTCAGCCCAAATTTGACCCAACAGATTTACTCTACAATAGACCTACAAGAGGATTCATCATCTTATTCCTGTTGATAAATTTTACATTTTACATAGTTAGTATATTATATTTATGTATTTTGGACTGTGTATGGATAATCATATGCATATATGTATGTAATAACAATAAGAACAGAGGTCATGAATTTGAAAGCGTCAAAGTAGGGCATATGAGAGAGTTTGGGGGGGGAAGGGGGAAGGGAGGAAAAGGGAAAATTATGTAATTATATTATACTCTCAAAAGTGAAAGAAATAATTAAAATGTTTTTATGTATTTCTTAAGAATTTCATAGATTTTGATCATATTCTTTCCCCTTTCTGAACTCCTCCCAGATTACCCTACCTCCGTGCCAATAAAGCATCATGGTCTTCTCTCTCAAGCAAACAAACATGGAATCATATTTGTGTTGTGTAAATTCTACTGAGCATTGCCCTTCCCTGGAGTTGGTTGATACACCCAGTGTCACTTGACTGAAGATACCTGATTTTCCCTCCCCTAGCAGCCATCAGTTTTAAGTAGCTTCTTGTCTAGAGGTGGGGCTTTGTGCCCACTTCCTCTCCACTGTGATAAGGTTTTATCTACTTGAGCTTGTGGTGGTCTTATGTGTGCTGAGACTTTCAAAACAAAATGGAACAAAATTTTCTCTACTTTCAGCCTTCAGTAATGCCTCTTGGGAATTCCTCAAACTTCACTACAGCCTCTTTAATTCTTTGTATCTGCTCTGTAAT
>CABHPR010153862.1:0-11621 GCA_902168415.1 Peromyscus melanophrys | reverse complement strand
GGGGGGGGGGGGCTCAGGCTATGAGGAATATAAGTGACTGCCTTTAAAGAGGGAGCTTTGGGGAGAAGAAAGAAGAACTTGACTTATAAAACTTGAAACCCACAGCAAGGCAATCGAAACACTGACTTCCCCAAAGTACAAAGGTTCACGTGCTATTTCAAACCAACCACCTATTTGGAAAAACTGACATTTGGCCTTGTGCAGCTAAGATAACATCTCCAGTTACAGACTGGAGTGCTCCTTTGCGGAAGAATTACTTAGCAGGAGATAAAAGCACCAGTAATTGCACCTCAAGGGATTTTTTTTTTTTCTTATGGAAACAGTGTACAGAAACCAAAGAGGTACATGCAAAATGTTCAGGGCTATGTCATCTTTAATATGAAAAAATAAGATACCCATGTATATTAAAAATTGTAGTCCTTTGCCTGATGTGTGGTGGTTCATTTGTTAATCCCATCGCTCCACTCAAGAGGCAGAGACAGAAGGATGTCTGTGGTTTTGAGGATAACCTGGCCTACATTTCAAGTTCTAGGCTAGCTTGGGCTACCTAGTGAGACCCTAGTTTTTGGGGGGTTTGTTTTGTTTAGTTAAATGGTTAGTAAAATTACAGTATTCCAGTCTTATGAAAGTATTAAAGCAAATAATTATAAAGAACGTGTATACATATTATTATATTTAAATTATATTTATATTTAAATTAATTTAAGTTATATTTAAAAATGAGCAAAAGAGCATGTTTGTTTAGCTATTGCATGCTAGTGGTGTGTGAAGGGAAAAATTGTTTAATAGGAAGTATGATTGTTAGTTGGTTTTCTGCCACTTGCAGATACCTGAGGAAAATTGGCTTAAGAGGAGGAATGGTTTTTGGGGCCATGGTTTCAATTCATAGTCACCTGGCTTGTCTGCTTTGGGTCTGTGGTGGCACAGTACTTGTGGGAGGGGCTCATGGTGGCTGTAGTAGGAGAGGAGAGTTCTAACAATACTCCTTTTAGTGACACCCCAATAACCTGCCTTCTTTACACTATGTCCCAACTCCTAAAGATCCCATCACTTCCCAATAGCCACACAGTCTACAACTAAGCCTTTAACAGATGGACCTTTGGGAAACATTTCTAAAGATAGCAGAGGCATTATGAGTAACATTTAAATGCTTCCTCTAATGTTTTCTTGGAAACAAATGAGAACAGCTAACTAATTAAAAAATGTTTAACTGGAGAGAGATAGAGATAGAGATAGAGATAGAGATAGAGAGAGAGAGAGAGAGAGAGAGAGAGAGAGAGAGAGAGAGAGAGAGCGCTCATTGGTAGAATAGTTGCCTAGGAAGAGATTCCTAATACTGCCAAACCAAAACAACCAAATAAAGACACAAAAAAGATGAAATTTCAGACAGGAGCAAAAAAAAAAAAAAAAAAAAAGCATATGCTGGGCAGGCCCCTTTGTCTGTGAACTCAGCATCACCAAGTATCTCTAATGCATCGAAGTGTCTTGTCTGAAAAGTCCTTTGTGGCAGGTGCTGTCATTGGCCCCATTTCTCAGATGAGGCATAAAGAAGAGAAGAAACTTGCCCACGAGCACACAGCTAATTAACGGTAGAGCCAGGAGCAAACCCAAAGCTGTGACTGAGGGCCACTGAGGCTGTCACTTGGCAACCAGGCAGAACAGTATGCCCTGTAGAGACATCCTATGCCATCAGAGGGCCCTGGGGATGTGGAGGTGTTTGGTAATTACACAGACTTAGGTTTGGACTCTGCCTTTTTGTTGTATAACCCGGGATGCCTTTGATGAAAGGAAACTAGAATCTTCTTCACGGTGCTACAGACTTAGGAATTCTACTATCTCACAAGCATCTCACAGTACATGAAGTCCAGATGTTGGGCTGGCTGTGGGTTGGAGTGTGGACCCATTATTGATTGATGTCTTTCAAGACCATGATCAGCTACGTATCTTCTCTCTGCCCCTCTCTTTTGCCATCCTTGGTTATCTATCTATCTATCTATCTATCTATCTATCTATCTATCTATCTATCTATCTATCTATCTACCTATCTACCTACCTACCTATCATCTATCTATCATTTATCCATTCATCTATCTCTCGTGTGTGTGCATGCATACCTGAATGTATGTGGGTATGTACATGTGTGTGTAGAGGCCAGAGGTTAACACTGGATATCTACCTCTATCACTCTCAGAATTCTCTTTTCAGACAGTCTTTCACTGAACCTGGAACTCATGTGTTTGGCTAGGCTAGCTAGCCAAGAAGCAACCTAGAGCTACACCTGTCTCTACCTCCCTGGCAGCGCCACCCCTGGTTTTATGTTGGTCCTCCTAACTCTGGTCCTTATGCAAACACAACAGGCATGTCACTGACTGGGCCGTCTTCCCCAGGCCCTGGCACCGTCATTGCGGAAGCAGGATACGATGCTTCGTTGATAGAGGATGGAGAAGGGTCTCTGTCTTCGCTTCCAGAAGAGGGACACTTTAAGAACTTTCTAGAGCAAATCTGTCCCAGTGACATTACTGAACATGTTTCTCCTGGGACCGCAGTAATCTGATTGCTTCACATAAGCATCGTGTTTATGGACATGAGAGAGGCCACCACCATGCTTTTCTTGTGGTACCTAATTTGCTTGCATTTCTGTGTCTTCACCTGTGAAATGGTGCATCTGGTGACTCAGTGGGATGAAGATGGACATGCCTGAGCCATGGAGGATCCTAGTGTTTATTAGTTTGTGTGTCACTGTGTGCCGACAGTGAAGGACTCTGTTCTCAGAGGTGCAAACTAAATCTGCTTAATTCTGCCTCGCTCCCCCTTCCCTGCAGCCACAGTGACAGCAACGGAACAAATGATGCGTCACAGATTTCAAATGTTCTGCTCTCTATTCTTGTCTTGACTCTCTCCCATTTCCCTATTGAACACATTTCCTGTTAATACAGTTGATAATAAAAACACAAAAACCCAGAAATTCAGAGTTTCATGGAGTCCAATTACTGAAAAGAAAAAACTGATTTTCATTGGAAATTCGTGATTTCATTCAGACTCAAGCTAAATTGGGCAATTTCTGCCGCTCCTTACATCTGCTGGTCTTTGTTACCGATTATCTTTTAGGTTATTTTATCCCTTAATATCAGAATTACCTTCTCTGCATTATTATTAGACTTTATTTATATTAGGTGAAGAGACAATGAGGCTTTTTAAAATTATACTATTCTTTTATTTTATTTTGTTTTTTTTTTTGAGCTGAGGATCGAACCCAGGGCCTTGGGCTTGCCAGGCAAGCGCTCTACCACTGAGCTAAATCCCCAGCCCTACCTTTTATTCTTTAAACGCTCCATATATTTATGCAAGGTATGTTAATCATACCCGTTGGCCACTATTTCCCTCCAGTTCCCTCTTCTTCCCCTTCTCCATCTCCCTCCCAGCTTCAAATCTTCTTTTTATCCTTAATTTCGTTGTTGTTAATGACCTCTTAAGTCCAAACACTGCTGCCTATATGTATATGAATGAGCAGCCGTCCACTGGGGCATGAGCACCCTATCAAAGGAGACTCTCTCCTTCAGCAACCGTCAATTGCCAATAGCTCCTTGGATAGGGACAACA
Organism: Peromyscus melanophrys; assembly: GCA_902168415.1. Taxonomy (NCBI): domain Eukaryota; kingdom Metazoa; phylum Chordata; class Mammalia; order Rodentia; family Cricetidae; genus Peromyscus; species Peromyscus melanophrys. Next base: position 8,021 of record CABHPR010153862.1, on the reverse strand, counting down.
AGGCTTTTGAAAATTGCAAAATTCATGCACCTCAACATCTGCGGCTCTTTGCTCCCACAAAGACAGAACACATACATATCAAGGACTAAATGTTTGTGCCCTGATCCACATGTTCCCTTGCTGACTCCTTCATTCCCACTGTGGCTGAATTTCTGCATGGTACCTTTTGGGAAGGAATTACGGTTAACTGAGTCAAATCCTATGGGATTAGTGTCCCTTTAAGAAGAGACACCAAAAAGTTTGGCATCTCTCGATCATGTGAGAACACAGGGAGAAAGTAACCATGCCCCTGTGACAGCCAGGGAGTGGAATGTGATGATTTGTGTACAAAATGCCCCTGTAGACTCATGTATTTGAATTCGGTCTCCCGTATTGGTGGAACTATTTGGGGAGGTTATAGAACCTTTAGGAGGTGCAGTCTCATTGGAGGAAACGTCGTGGATTGGGGCAGGCTTTAAGAGTGTATAGCTCCCCCCCTCCCTACGTCCAGTTTGTTCTCTCTGCTTTCTACATGTGGTTGAAGATGTGATGTCTTAGCGTCCTGCTCTGGCCATCTCCTGCCATGCCTCCCCTGGCTATCTGGTCTCTCCCTCCGGAACAGGAACCCCAATAGGCATTCTTCCTTAAGTTGTTTTGGTCATGGTGTTTAACACGGCAACATAGACTGTTACATTATCCCAACTCCATTGACACAATAGTTCCTTAGGTTTCTCTACAGCTAGTCCTCAGGAGGAATTTCAGGCACAGTTTGTGTTAATAGTAGGCAGATGTTTCTTGGTGGGCTTTGTCTGTTCCCCTCGGGTCTGCCACACGTCCATGTGACAAATAGAATGTCACTTGGAAGTCAACACAAGGAGCTGTGAAGAGGGAGAAGCAAACTGGTTTCCGCGCTGGTTTTCATGATTACAAAACAACTGCTTCCCTCCTTCCGTCCTTCCTGCTTCCCTGCTGCCCTCAGCACCGTATTGATCCACCCACCAGCTGTACCTCGTTACTGTCAAATCCATCTAACGTATCACAGGAACTATGGATGTATTTCCTTAGTCGAGTGGAAGAGCATTAGCCCCACTTTGCAGACCAAATCCCGGGGTATTTTGCCAGTATGTATGTGAATACAGAGATGGGGCTCTTTGGGCCATCCTTGGGTCAAATGTCAAAGCAGAGCACGAGGTTAGTTCTCTGGTCAATTCTTTCTTAATTCTCCCCTCCAGCCCTCACCTATTCATTGCAGCTGGAAACCCCTGAAAAGGTAGTAACACTATTTAACATTGAGACAAATGAGTCCAACCTACAAGGATACAGCAGCTGAGTAATAAATCACTTGTGAATGTTGCTTGTTGAGAAGCAAAAATACAGCATTTGTAATGTTTTAAAAGAAAAATATTACTAAAAATTCTTTCACCCAAATAGGATTGTCCTTATTTCTTGTCCCTTAAAGCAGCTTGTACATTCTTAAATCATTGTAGCACTTAGGAATGGTAATAGGCTGTGGACATTCTTGCATTTAATGTTCTCCATTTCAATTGTTTGCTTTAGATTTCCAAGATGATAGTGGGTCTTTGCTTGTCTGTTTAATTAAAATTTTAGGAGTTTTATTTTGACATTCCTAGGTTTCAAAGCTGAAATGCTTGAAGGTGAGACTCGTACAGCTCATGAACTAGTCTTGGCCCCTGTTGCTGGGGTCAGAACAGCTTTGTGCTTTTTTTACAGGACTCTGGGGAAAAGAAAAGGATGATACTTCTTTGCAGATTTAGGTAACCTTAAGTATGCACCCTACTGATAATGATGTAATGAAACCTAGAATTTATTGGCAGGATTTAGTTGCATTGATTTATAAGCAAATCCCAAATTCGTAGACTCATTTTGAATCTTGAGGGAAGCTTAACACTTCCAGTCACTGTGTGGTAAGGGAAAGGTTGCATAGGGGTTGTTTTTACAAACTAGGGGATCTGCCGGGCGGTGGTGGCGCACGCCTTTAATCCCAGCACTCGGGAGGCAGAGCCAGGCGGATCTCTGTGAGTTCGAGGCCAGCCTGGGCTACCAAGTGAGTTCCAGGAAAGGCGCAAAACTACACAGAGAAACCCTGAAACGAAAAAAAAAAAAAAAAAAAAAAAAAAAAAAACCAAACTAGGGGATCTGTGGAGCTGTTGGGCTGCTTTCCTCATGAAAGCCAATGATGGCCTGCTTCCTACCTCTTTTGCAGTTTACTTCTTAGAAATGTTTTACCCATAGTGCCATGTGAGCCTCACCAATACCACATTCAATGACTACATAATTTTCCATTGATTTGCTATAAAACAATTACCAAACCATTGCCCCAGCACTTGACATTCAGGCTGTTCTCAAGTTAGGTAAAAGGACATAGCTATTTTTAGGATTCCTGATCTATAGCATTTCACTGTTTTCACAGTTAGAGATGCAGATCCACACTGTGATCATCAGCACATACGCATTTCAGTGGAGTGATGCACGGTGAATGTTGTTGTGGCTGATAATAAACATTTCTGTTACTTACGTGTCTGGGGGATGGTTTAGTGCTATTGATTTCCATGGTAGTACTTTGACCGTGCCTTTGTTGAACACTGTACATTTACTAGGAACTCAAAATTGCCTTTCAAGTGGTGTTAACTGTTCATACCATCTTCTGGGTTTCTTTGAGAAGGTTACCCTAAGCTTGGGAGTCAGGAGTTTGAATTCCAACTATATCACTTACCACTGCGTGACCCTGAATAGGTTTCTAAGCCTCCCTGGTCTCTGATTCTCTTCTATGAAGTGATGGAAAACAAAATGTCTCTCTGAAATACTGAGCACACACAGCAAAATGATCCCATTAGCTTTTAACCATATCCCCTGGCTTTGGCTTATTAGTTGGTTTTTACTGAAGTCTTAGTCTTTCTCCAGTGATTACTCACTGTTCTCAAGCGTGTGGGCAGCACCATGACCTCCTTCAACTCACTCTATCCTTAGTCTATTAACCTTCACTTAAAACAGTCTTCAATGAGTCTCACAACCTCAGAATTCTATCTGTGTCTTAGGAGTTCATACCCTCGCCTCCTTGACAAGTTTCATTTTAGTAAACTCCTAATCATTCTTCAAACCGGAGCTCCCAAGACCTTCCTTACCTTTCAAATATCCTGTCCTCCAGTATCTCTGGGTGTGTCTGTATGGTGACATTCATGGCACTATTTTATATTGTCTATTTACTGATAATTTCCGTCTGATAGAATCTGGGCCCCATGGGAGTAAAAACTGTTTTGTTTGGTTTTATAGCTTCCCTGCAGTGTGTTGCCGGGCTTGTGGAAAGTTCTTGATAAATATTTGTTGAATGAGTGAATCAATACCTGCATTACTCATCAGGCAAGGATCCAAATGGCTTGAAAAGTCACTTTTACAGGGCAAATATTTGCCGCCACTAGGCTAGAATAGGTTTAGAGCAGCATTGTGGAGGAGTCGTCTCATGCAGCCAGGGACAGTTTTGGAGGTGTGCACTGTGGAATTCCCAAATACACATGCATAATCACCAGTCACGGTTCTGAATGACTCCTGACCTCAAAGGACAGGCTTGCTAGAGGCTACCCTGCTCAGCAGCGTACGGAAGGCCGGAATCCCTAAATTACATGGGCAGTGGCTGCATTGGAGGAAGTGATTAATCTCCCAAGGTGAGCATTTGGAAAGTGATTGCATTGACTCTGATGATTAAATTGTGACGTCATTGTCTGAAAAAAATGAAAAATACATACATGTCTTAGCACATCACTAGGCCCTAAAATTACTCAGGCTGGGGAGTGTCTAATGTGGGCGGGGCTTGGAATAACTAAAAGCTGAATTTCATGATAGACAGGAATCGGCATGAGAGATGGGAGGGGCCAGGGACTTATTGCCCTGGGTCTCTTCCTTGCTAATCTATTAGGGTCTGACTTCCTAGATGAGTTTCCAGAACCTGCTCAAGCAATACCACAAGTTGGGGATGAAGGCCCTAACACGAGAGCCTGGGAAGGACATTTCCTATTCAAACCATAGCAATGTCCAGGTGAGGTGCTATGTCCAGCAAAGGAACACTTCCAGAGACAAAGGACAGCTGTGAACCCCCCCAAAATCTCAGCAGCCAGGAAAGGGGAGTACCACATGGTGAAGAGGGGTCTGGAAGAACACCTCTACACGTGTATGGCTGTAGTAGACATGCTTGCTCCCTCCCTCCCACCTACACGTGCCTGCATCCTTCGGAAGGCTTGGTTCCTCTCCAGTGAGCTGTCTTTAGCCTCACCAGTGTCAGGGAGCCCACTCCCCAGATGGTGCAGACACGTCATCTTTGTCCTACCTGATGGGAGCCAGGTTTCACTTATCTTCGTTTTCTATTGTACCTAGTGTGGTGGCTCGTATCTAGGGGTCAATAGCAAATGTACACCGAATGTCCAAAGATGCTTCAGCCCCAAGACGAAAGGCTTTAGCTGCAAACCGTTTGTTTTCTGTATTGTCTGCCAAGCACTCTTGATGATTTTTTTTCCTCTGAGAATGAAGGTAACATTTTCTGTGTCCCCTTTGTGTGTTACTAGCATAGGTTCCACAGTAAAGTAATTGTGGCGACTCCAGGAGGCTTCGGGTTGCCCAGTGTCCAACTTCCCAGATCAGTGTTGGGCCTGTGAGTTTAGGAGTAGAGTGATGTATTTGACGTGCTTATGAATACACGCATCTGCCGTGCTGTGGCCTGCAGCCAGGCTGCAATTCTGAGCCTGCCTTCTGGACTATGTTTTTGAGAAGCCCCTTGTAGGGAAAGCCTGCCAATTGCTTACAGCAGAGCAGGGTAGCAAGATGCCGTGGAAGTTGCTTCGTGGAGCCTTCTTTTGTCCTTAAAAGTGTCCTGATATTGTCTCTGCTCACATACTGAAGGAAGGCTCAGACCAGGCTGTGGAGGGCTTGAAGAAGCAGCATGGCACTGTGGACCATGACCTGCAAGCCTTGGCTTGTGGGTGTATGGGTCCAAAGTGAAGAGCAGGGTCAGAAAGGAGTTTGTCTTCTGGCCAAGGACAGCATTTTCTATGTTCTTTTGAAAGAATATCTAGGACAACATGTGCTGTATCACGCTCGGCCACCTGATACATCCTGCACAGGTTGGATTCACGCCTGACCCTGTGTGTTTTAATCAGACCTGATCTCCTTGAAAATGTTAGTGGTAAATTGAGGGGACACACATTGCCTAAGCCCCTGTTGCTGATGTGGGACAATGAGCCTTTACAGTCACCATCTGATACAGACAGAGGGTCCCACCGGGCAACTTAACGAAATGAGTCCAGTTTTAAAACAATAAATAGTTAATTCTGCTATTTTTCTCCACTTGAGGATCTGTGCACAGAGTCAGGTATTTTCTTTGAGCTAAGCTACTTGCTGGCCCGAGACAACCGATATTAAGCATAGGCAACCAGGGTGCCCATTTGAGACCAGTGCTATTCGTGGTGCTGGAAGTAATTAAGTCTGGAGATGCTGAGAAGGTCATGGTTAAGGCCCTTTCTGAATAGTTGGTGCCAGGTTCTTCCCCGACTCATCATTCCGGGTCATACAGGATGCAACCAGCCACAGTCAGAGTCTGCCGATAGCACCTAGGCTTCTCTCTCCTTTGTCCTTGGAGGGTGACAGCGCCTTGTTTTCCACAGGTGTCACCAACCCTCTGTCTGTCTACAGCCTGAGTAAGCTCAGGCAACGCGTGAGATCACTCGTGTTCTGAAAATTCCTGTTTTGGCTCTATCTGCGTTTCTTGATTTACGCTTGTTAATTTCATCTGACTTGGCTAGCTTGGATTCCCTTGGACATATGATCTTTATGAATAAAACATTCAAGGGCCAAATGTTTTCCTGTGACAACTCCATGTGACACCACTGAAGGCTGACATAAAGCACAGAGCAGGGCAGGTGCCTCTCGGCCGAAGATCTGGAAACAGCTGTGGCGTAGTGGGAGGAAGCTTCAGATCTGGTCTATAGGCTTGCTTCAAAGACAGTGTTTTCTCCCATTAGTTAGATCCTCGACCAGGCACATGGCTTTGCCTTTGTTTCTTTGTAAGATGGCGTATTGTGTACTCTTTGCAGTCATAATTTTGCCGTCTCTGTCTGATTGAGGATTATGCAGCCCTGTCCCACAGTGCCAGGCATGGCCGTGCGAGTTTTGGCATCCCTCACTCTTGTGGAAAGATGGTATCCTTGCCCTATTAACGGCAGGCTTGGCTTTGAGATTTGCTGTGGCTGGCGAAAATAAGTCCAGGGAATTGTGCCACCATTGTTGAGGCACTTTAAAAATCACAACGCAGTCCTGCTGTCCCTCTTTCTCTTTATTGTTGGGTCTTTGAACGAGGGAGAGTTTGGAGAAGGGCGGTAGCTGAGCCCTTAGTATTACTAAGATGTAAACCTTTGTTGAGGTAAACCCTTAAATGTTCAGGTTCTCTGCTATTGCAGCAGCGTTTAGCTCAAACTAACCAATACAACTGGCAGTGACATGGGCTACCTGAAGGGCTTTTTCTGTGAGAGGCGAACTTAAAAATACACTGTTTATCTACAACATGTCAGATGCTGTGTCAGGTACACTTGTATAAGTCACAGAGCCTTGTCCTCCAAAGAGCTAATGTCCAAGAGACAGAAATTTCTAAAAAAAAAAAAAAAAAAAAAAAATGATGTGAATAAGTTCAATTTCTTCCAGAAAACACTGAAAGAGCAATTAAAAGAGCAACACTGGGTAGTGGCGTGGGTGCTGGGCAGTTGGGTGTGGCTCCCTCCCTGTGTGAGTGACTCCTTTTTCGCACCTAAGCCTTACAGATCAAAATGTATTATTCAGGGCTGCGGATGCAGCTCAGTCGGTGGAAGGCTTGCCTGTGACGCCTGGAGCCTGTGCTTGGTCTCCAGCGTCACATTAGCCAGGAGTGGTGGTGCTGGCCTATCATCCCAGCACCCCAGAGGCCAGCCTGGTATTCCTAAGACCCTGTCTCCAAACAAAACCCAAATTGTTTTCAAGCCCTTGTACTCACATTCTATTTCACTTGTTCTGGTTGTTTGCAAGCATGCAGGTAGTGAGAACGGAAACAGTAAGTTACCCAAGAGCAGGAGTGTGTGCTGTGTGTCATGACAGCCCCTGGCAGGCCGTATGATGTGTCTCATGATACTCGGCTGATCGAAACTTGAGAATGGGGTTAGCTGATAGCATGTGGAGATTCACGATGCCCTTGCTCTAATCCAGGGTAGCTCAGTCAGGAAAGAGCCTCACTCACAGGCCGGGGGGGGGGGGGGGGGGGGGGGGGGGGGAGGCAAGGCATCTTGGGGACCTGGAAAGGCTCCAGACTGCACCCCACCCCTCAACGCTCCTCTTTGTCTCTCACCAAGAATCAAGCAGGATCCTCTCTTGAAGCTGAATTTGCTGGCACCCTCTGGCATCTTCTCCTTCAGTCTCCTCTGGTTCTGGCTTGCCCCTGTGCTGATCTGGCCCTTCTCTACACGGTTGTTATGGTTCATTCATGTGTCAACTTTACTGAACCAGGGCTGCCCAAACTGACAGCCAAATGCTATTCTGGGTGTTTTTGCAGGATGTTTCGTGTGAGTTGCTGTAGTTTAGAATGGAAATGTTTTCCCCAAGGGCTGATACATTAAGGGTTTGGTCTCCAGCCTCTTGGAGGTAGCGTTGAACTTCTAAAAGGTGAGACATAGTGAGAGGAAGTTAAGTTATCGCGGGATGTCCTTGGAAGGGGACATGAGGACGCGGGCTCTTCTAGTCTTTTTCTGCTTCTCAGTTGCCTGAGCTGAGCAGGCTTCCTTTGCCATGTGCTTCTGCCATGATGCGCTCTGCTACCACAGGCCCAAAAGAGCAGCGCTAAGTGACTGTAGACTAAACCCTGGCACAGCATAACCTTCGACTCTTTTAAGTTGATTCTCTCAGGTTGTCTTAGTAATGAAAAGCTGATATACTGAGGAAAGCAGCAGTGTGTATGTATGTGTGTGTGTATATGTGTGTGTATATGTATGTGTATGTGTGTGTGTTTGTGTGTGTGT
>CABHPR010153861.1:790-46385 GCA_902168415.1 Peromyscus melanophrys | reverse complement strand
TTTTTTTTTTTTGTGTGTGTATTTTTGGTGCCTGTCCTGGAACTCACTCTGTAGACCAGGCTGGCCTCAAACGCACAGAGATCCGCCTGGCTCTGCCTCCCGAGTGCTGGGATTAAAGGTGTGTTTCACCACCGCCTGGCCGGCACTAGCATCTTAAGTGAAGGTTTGTTGCTTCTTTTAAAGTCCCTGTTCAATGATTCAGTGACAGTATGGTAAACTTGAGATGCTGAGTTTTAATCTTTAAGAATTCTGAGTCAGTGTTGGGAGGCAGGGGGATTCAGTAATAAGGAAGGGGATGAGAGAGGGCAATGTGGGTGCCAATGACCAAAATTCCTTTTGTGCATTATGAAGTTGTTAAAGAGTAAACAAAATAAATAATTAGTAGCCTTAACAAAAGATTCCAAGTCAGTAGACCTGAGAAGAGCTTGTGTGTTTGTATTTCTAGCCAGCATTCCAGAACATTCTGATGTGAGGATCATTCAGCTGTGATCCAGACTCATTCAAATTTTGAGGGTTGAATTGATTCACCATAATTTTTATGAACAGAAATTATGATTTAATGGAGCTAATTAAACTCATATTTTGTGATATTTTATGATTAGGTTTAGTTCTAGTTTTTATATTCTGGCTTTATTGATGTGTAATTGGCAAAAATTAAAACTGTATATATACTTGAGGTATACAGTATGTGTTGATATATGTATTTGGCACAAAATGATTGTTGAAGTCAAGCAAATTAACATTCCTATCACCCCCATTAGTTCTGTAAACATGTGATGAGAACACTGAAGATCTACTCAGTGGGCATCAAGTTCATAGTCTGGTGTTAGGAACTATTGTTAAGGTGGTGCATTAGCTTCCCACTGGCTCATGCCACAAGGTTGGAACTAATGTTGCTCCAGGCATGTAAAGTTCAGTTATGTAGAAATACCGTTTCTCTTAATGTCATCTATAGAGCCTAATTTTCAGAGGTTTACCTTTTGGAAGACTGCTTTTATACTATTTGTTCCCCTCTTCCCTTTATTAAGTGTGACCGCTTCTGAAGTGGAGTGCTATGCATGTGAACCTCGCTTAGCTTATACCCATGAACGATGTTGCTCAGCTTTTGGTCACTGGGACAAAATCCCTGAGATAATCAACTTAGAAGGAGAAAAGGTTCGTTTTTAACTCAGTGATGGAGGGAGGTTCTGTTCCATGGCCAGCTGGGCTCATCGCTTTTGAGCCTGTGGCAAGGCAGGATTCTATGGCAGGAGCAGGTAGTCATGGGAACTGCTTACTTCCTGGTAGCTAGAAGGTGAAAAAGAAAGAAGAGCCTGAGTCTCAGCTTTCCCTATCACTCAACTTCGTCCCACTAGGTCCTTAAAGATCTTACTGCCATCCCATAGAATCATGGACTGAGATCCAAGTATTTAACATATGGGCCTTTGGGAGACATTTCATTTCCAAATTATGTCACAACTGTTTCTCTTGGTTGTGAGATTATTTTGTCAACAGAATGAGGTATATATGCCATATCAAATTATTACAGAATGGATTCTATTTTGGCAATAGACAACTCTCAAATCCCTCTTGAAGAACCAATATTGATATGTTATTATTAGTTGAAACTACAGTTTATATTAGGTTCGACCTTTGTGCTACACATTAGACAGGTTTACACTAGACCACATAGCCATCATTATAGCCTTGTGCAGAATAGTTCAAATGACCTAAAAATTCCCTGCATCCTACTTACTCTTCACTTTGTCTACCGAACCCATGGAAATTATCAATATTTTTAATGTGTCTTACCATTTCTAGAATGCAACATAGTTGTAATCACATAGTAATTGCTCCTTTCATCTGTTAGCATGCACTCAAGTTTTCCACCTGTATTTTCATGGCCAAAGCTCTTGTTTTTGCTGCTGAGTACAGCAGCTGTCTGCATATCCTGCATTTTGTTCATGCATTTACCCACTGAAGACTATTCTGGTTGCTTCCAATATTTAATAATAATGAAAGTCCCTATAAACATTTGCATGCCAATTTTTTTTTCCAAGACAGGGTTTCTCTGTGTAACAGCCCTGGCTGTCCTGGAACTCCCTCTGTAGGCCAGGTTGGCCTCAAACTCACAGAGATCCACCTGCCTCTGCCTCCTGAGCACTGGAATTAAAGGCGTGCACCACCACCACCTGGCCTGCACGTCAAATTTTGTGTAAGTGTATGTTTTCAACTCTGGCTCATACAGTGTATCAGTTACATTTTTGTTGCTGTGAGAAAAACACTCAGACCAAAAGCAACTTAAGGAAGAAAGGATATATTTTGGCTTCCACATACAGTACCACAAATTGGGCACCACATATTCAAATATATGAACCTGCAGCATTCAAACTACAGGATGGTAAGAGTGAAATCTCTGAAAATAAAATATGCTGTTTATTTTATTTTATTTTATATTTTGCTAAGCTACATGTCCATTTTCTGTTAATTTAGAGATATTGTTCTATGTCATTCCAACAAGGGGGACTCAAGTTCATAAGTCCCTCTCAGAGTGACATGGGCTTATTAAATCAGCGTAAGAGAAGAACTGGGAAATAACTCTAGAGTGGTTTGCACCAGCGATTTAATACTGTGACCTGGAAATGACCCCACTCATGCTCACTGGTAGCACGTCCTGTCTCCACAACAGGGAGCCAAGATATTCAGGCTTTTAATTATCCAGAAGAAACTGACAACTGGATGCCAGCCATTAGCACTAGTGAGTATTGCATTCTGCTCATATGTTTATTAAATATCGGCATGCCCTTCTAGTCACATAGAAGCTGTGCTTATACAACCCACAGGTTCCTGGTCATCATGGCATCAAGCTCTGGATCCCAGATGTCAGGATGGGATGATCTGTACCTTGGACCCAGTGCACATTCTGAGTTACAGTCTATGGCATTTTAAATGAAAATGGCCCACAGGCTCATAGGGACTGGCACTACAGGTGGTATGTTCTTGTTGGAGTAGGTATGGCCTTGTTGGAGGAAGTGTGTCACTGTAGGGTGGGCTTTGAGCTCTCAGGTGATCAAGCCAGGCCCAGTGTCTTATTGTCTCTTCCTGCTGTCTATGGATCTAGATGTAGTACCTCTCTAGCACTAGGTCTGCCTGCATGCCACTACGCTTCCCTCCATGATGATAATGGACTAAACCTCCAAACTGTAAGTCAGCCCCAATTAAATGTTTTCCTTTATAAGAGTTGCTGTGGTCATGGTGTGTCTTTCAACAATAGAACCCTAACTATGACACAGGCTTTGGCTAAGTAAACTTCCTAGCTAGGGATCCCACTCTACTGATCTCTGTCACTCTTGCCTTCAATTCTATGAGGTTCTTGTTTGTCTCACTCTCCTCTTTGGATGACATATAGAGAAGAAATAGGACAGTATAACTTATCCTCTGAGCAGCCTTCTTTGTCCAGTCCTTACTTCTAGATTCATAGCTTTCATTTCTGGGTCAGTCTAGTTCTTTTATAACTACCTGGTAAATCTGTTCCAGTATCAATACTCACAGTGCTTTAATAGATATTCTTACTAGGTTTGCAATATGGTTCTGCTACCGTATTCACATCCTCTTCTCACTTAGACTAATTGTGAAACCCTGGGTCTATCCATTTATTTAGTCTAATGTTTGCAGAGCCATTTTTTTCTGGCACAAATTTCTGAATACCTTCCAAATGTATTCAATGACTTCTAACTATGAATGAATGAGGCTGATCATTTCTTACTGCGGTGTACAGTTCTAAGTGGCACTTGTTACTCATAGCACTTCTTACCTTTACCTGATTCCTAAAGTGTAAGAAGCAGCTGCTGCTGTCATCTTACATCTGTGGGCTCTTTATCCCATTCTATTTTTTAAAATTTGTGAGTTTGTGTGTGTGTGTGTGTGTGTGTGTGTGTGTGTGTGTGTGTGTGTGTGTGTGTGTGCATGTGTACATATACAAATGCACACATGCTTGAAGATGTCTGTGAAGGCCAGAAGAAAGTGTTGGATCCCTTGTAGCTGGAGTTACAGGCAGTGTGAGCCACCTAGCTTAAGTGCTGGGAACCAGATGAAATCCCCTGCAAGAGCAGCAAGTGTTCCTGGCTGACAAGCCACCTCTCCAGTTTCCCTCCATTCTCTTTCTGCTTGCAATATAGCTAACCTTTCTACTTCCTCTTTCCTGTAATAGTGTCATGGATTGAACCATGTCCTCCCTCCAAAATACATTGAGATCTTAACCACTGGTAGATCAGCATTTGACCTTATTTAGAAACAGAACTTTATAGGGGTAATTGAAAATGAAGTCCTTGGGACAGGCTCGAATCCAATATGGCTGCTGTTCTTTAAAAATTACGAAATAAACAGCAACACAGAGCATGTGAAAGTATTATGTGAGGGTGAATGTGAAGATAGAGATGTGTCTAACAAACTAAAGAATGTCTAAGATATCCAGAAAACCACTGGAGGCAGAAGCAAATCCAGAAACAGCCTCTCTGACTGTGCCTCGAGAGGTAACCAATGCCAAAATTCTCTCCCAAGCCAGGAGGAAATAAAGTACTGTTGATCAGGCACCCCACTGTGTGGTCATTAGTATGGAAACCCTGGAGGAAATGTGTCTACTTGGTGAAGTGAGGCCCATGACACATAAAATTACCATTCTGACTCTCAAACAGGTCTACCACAGACACACATTCATGGAGTATATTACTGATTTCCCAAATGATCACAGGGCCATCACTCACCTTGTCATTCACTGTGACAAAACATGGAATAGAAAGGACCTAAGGAAGGGTGTGTTCTGGTTTGTAGTTCAGGAGATCCAGTTCATTGTGGTGGAGGAGTAACAGTGATAGCTAGCCACATGGCAGTGGGAGCTTGCAGCAGCTGCTTACAAAGCACTTGCAATCAGGAAACAGAGAGGAATACTGACTAGATTTCTCCTTTTGCTCATTTTTGTTCCGTCCAGGACCTCAGTCTGTAGGGTGGAGCCATTCATATTAGGGATGATTCTTCCACTCTCCGTTAAGCTTCTCTGAAAGCACCTTCACAAACACACCCAGAATGTGCCCCATCGATGTTCTAGGTATTTATTAAGCCAACCAAATTGGTACTTGAAGGTATTCATCCCCCAAAGCAAGTACTTTCATCACTTGTATCACCGTTGGGTAATATGGAGGACCAATTTCCTAGTACCGGTTTCTGCTTTGTTCACAATAGGCAGCCCTTATGCTGCTACTAAAATCAACCCCTTTATCCCAATGGTTCAGAGAGTTGTGGCTTAGTCCTCTCTCATGCTCCAGATTGATTGCCAGCTGGTTAGGACACTGTGCTCACTGCTGCTGTCCTCCCTCAGGGATAGAGGCTGGCATAGGAAGCTTATTTTAGCTCTCAGTATCAGACTTCACACGGAAGTTAGGAGAGGGAAGAGAACACTCGGTTTCCCTCTGACGGTTAAAACACTTTATCCATTTGTAATATATTGGCTAGAACTAATTACATGCCGTCAACGATCCATAGAGAGAACAAGGAAGTTTAGTTTTAAATGCTCAGAGAGTGTCTGAAGCAGCTCTGGCTGCTGTTGCAAATACCATGCATTTGTTTGTTAGAACAACAAGCATTCATTTCTTATAATTCTAGAGGCTGAAAGGTTCAAGATCAAAGTGCTGATGTCATCAAGCCCTAGTTAGGTCCCGATTCCTGGCTTGCAAATGGCCATGTTCTTACTGTGTCTTTCATGGGGTTGTTCTCTCTATATAAGGCACCAGTCTTATCCACGAGGCCCTCATCATGACCCCCAAACTCCCAAAGGACTCTTCCTTTGTAGCATCCCATTGGGAGTTACTGTGTAACTTAACTTTAGAGGGACACAAACATTCAATCCACAGAAGAGACTTAGGAGAGCAAGTATTGGTATAAAACTGACAACTGCCATCCAAAGCTTCCCAGGTTTTGTCTAGAAACTACTGATGCTTCAGTTCAATGACTAATTCAGTGCTTATTAAATGAATTGTATACATCCATCATTATTATATAGGTGCAGGGATAAATAATGAATCAAAATGAACTCCTCTACAGTGGACAGGTGAGGCAAAAAGTCAATAAGTAATACAATATAGCTATTGTAATTACTACCCCAGAAATAGAGATACACAGAACTGAGGTGCTGAGAAAAGATTTGACCTGGTTAGAGATTAAGGAAAAACTCCCAAAGAAGTGATGCTTGAGGTCAGGGCTGCTTTTCAATCATGAGGTCACAGGCAGGGGAGAATGCCAAGTGATACTGTAATGAAGATTAGATGTCATTCAAGAAGTGGTTTTCAACCTGTGGGCTGTGAGATATCCTCCATATCAGATATTTCACCATTGTTCATAACAGTAGCAAAAATACAGTTATAAAGTAGCAAAGAAATAATTTTATGGTTGGGGTCAGCACAACATAAGGAACTATATTAAAGGGTCACAGCATTAGGAAGGTTGAGAACCACTTATCCTACAAGGACTCTGAGGTTATGAGGATGCTTTCTTTGTTAATCTCAGTATAACATGGAACTAGTTACATTGGGCAGGCACACTTACATGGATTCCATGTCTGCAGATGATAGAGCTGGCTGCTGACAATAGTCTGGGCAGTGGGGGAATAAGGCCTCCTGGACAAGGGCCAGCAGCTCACCTCCATGCTTGCCATGTGTTGTTGCCGTGTGGTAGAGCCAGCACTGGGAGCCGACTTGTTGAGTTCAACCAGTACTTTCTTCCCATAACTGGTATGTGGGTCACAGGTCCAAGGTTCAAGGTTGAATGTGGAAAATACTGCAGAGCCCAATGAGGACTTTCAATAAGATAAGAAGGCAGAGAAACATGGATAACATTTTCTGCCAGAACGGTATTTTTGGCAACTAAATTTTTTTCACCTCCTCTAGGATTTTTTCCTTCCTTCCAATTCTTGATGTCTGCCTTTTGATAAAAAAAAAAAAAAATAGAGTAAACTTTCATACAAGAACATTTGATTTCCCCTTCCAATCTGACTACTCATAACCTATTTAAAATTGATTTATAGTCTTACAGGCTACAAATTAATTCCAGGCAGAAGCCAGGAGAAGGTCATCTTCCTCATGGTTTCTTCAGCTTGCCAGTTTCTCCTGACTGGTTTAAAGGGACAGGCTCAGTTTGATGACTCTGTAGCAAGAGGGCTGAAATGGTTTGGATGCGATACGTCTCTCTATAGATTCTTGTATCTGAACACTTGACCTCAGTTAGTGGTGTTGTCAGGGAGGTTACAGAACATTTAGGAGATGCAGCCTCGATGGAGGAAGCATGTCACTGGAGGGAGCTTTGGGGGTTTATGGTATTACCAACTTACTGGTTGCTCTGTCTGCTTCCTGTGTGTGGATGAAAGAAATCAGCTAGCCCAAGAGCCAGTGGCTGGGCCTTCCTCATCATTGTGGACTCCCCCTCTGGAACCAAAAGTCCAAATAAATCCTCCTGTAAATTCCTTTTGGTCATGGTGTTTTATCCCAGCAACAGAAAAGGAACCCAAATGGCCTTCTTTCTTGTGATTTGGATCATCACTATTAGAGGCTACCAAGGCCACTGAGGCAAAAAAGTGCTGCTTCCTGCTCAGTATTACGTTACTAATTGGCTAGAGAGCTGTGATTGGGACTCAGATTGCCTGAGCCCTCATCCAGGGAGCTGAATTCTAAAAATGGCTCCTTCTCCCATGTGAGACACAAAGCACCTCCATTGACTCCTGGCCCTTCCCTGTGCCAAGCACCACATCCTTACAATGATTCCACTTACTGTGAGATATTCCATCCTGATTTACTCTCCCTCTGGATCTCCAAGCAGCCTGTCTCTCTGCCCCTTCTTAATGTGTTTTTTAAAACAGTGTTGAGCTCTGGGGACCAGACTCGTTTTCCTTTGTTAATCTCTTGGCTTAGAAATCCTTATGCTGAATTTTAGTCTGCTTTGAAGACTGCTGATTTCCTTCAGGGACTGTTCTGCAGTCATTTCATGCCCCGCAATTATCTTGTCTCCTTTTCTTATGTATTCTTTAGTCTTTCTAAATAATTAAGCATTTTGGATTAATGACTTTTGTCTCTGAGGTAAGAGAGGTTTTGCCTTTTGTCCTAGAAATATTTATATTGTGTCTAATAGGGACAGAATTTTTGAAAATGCTTTATGAAGTCCCATCCTACTGTTGAGAGATTATTAATATAATGCACATAGTTTTAATAACTCAGGCTATGCTTGAGAGTGAAATCACGATAATCGATTCCATTTTCTACAGCTGCCTCCCTATCTAGGATAGAGAAACGAGCCCTAAGCTTAGGTGCTAGATGCAAGCTCATCTCTACGTGCATCTTGAGTCCACCACTTATTAGTGTAGGCTTAGGTAAGTTGCTAATTTCTCTATGCCTCCATCTCCTCCTTTGTGAAATAGACATGGTAATAACAAAACCATGCCAAGGGATTATCTTGGGGTCTTATGAGATCAGTGATACAAAGAATTTAACACGGTTACTCTAAGAAGATGGACTATTTATTAAGTGTGTACACCAGGCTGGGCATGACTTGATTTGCCCTGTGGCATAGTGCGTCAAGAATGCTGGTTCTTGGTTACCGTCACAAGGCTGTGAGCTGGGTTCCCGGAGGATTGCTTGTGTGATTGAAGCTTTGTGTGCTTAACTGGATCCCCTGAGCAGTTGTGTTCTCTCACACTGGATTTTTCATATAAACACCCACAGAATCTTTTCTCTTTACTGCAAACTCTTCTTTACTACTCATCCTGCCCTGTGTTTTAATGCCTCAAATAATTTTATTCTGATGTTGAGCTATCTGATAACTTTCAAGTTACTATGTGCCAACTACACACACACACACACACACACACACACACACACACACACACACACACCACTTTTCAAAAAGCCATGTTGTACTGGTCACACTTTATTGGTAAGAAATTTACACTAGATCGATGGAGCTGGGGAGTAGAAGAACCAGTACACAATTTAGGGATTCATTTAGTAATTGCAGCTTCAGAAAGTGGGAATCTGAGATTGCTGGTCTGAAAGGTTTAAAGGCAATGAGAATTCCTAGTGTTTTAATGCTAGACACATTGAAATTGTGATCTTCCAAGGCCAGCTGAAATGGAATGCTTATGTAGATAGCTTGAGTGACCATGAAGCCCCTCTTCCCCATACCCTTTGTGTAGCCTGGATGCCCAAGGAATACTGACTGGTGGGCTGCCAGATTCTGCCTAGGTTCTGGCGTTCAGTGAAAGGGAATATAAACCCAGAGTTTCATAGTTTCAATCATTCTTTCCCCTAGTTCTTTATTGAATGAATACAGTCATGTGCTATGTAATGATGAATTGAATATATGACTTCCCATCAAGTTATGCTGCCTATTGATGTCACAACCATCTTAGTTTAAGTACATGGCATGATATTTTCATCACGATGAAATCACCAAATGATGCATACCTTAGAAGATACCTCTGTAGTTACACAGCATGCCTCTGTATATAATTTCCTGATAGCTGGTAGGATGTAAGGCAAGATTACATCTGAACTAGAGGAGGAACATGGTGGCCAGTGATTGGAACAGGGATTAATAAGCTCCTGAGTATCTCTTTTGTGGGATGAGGTCAGGTGTTTACAATTCATTTAAAATCTACTTGCATTTAGTTAGTGTGTTCTGCATTGTTGTATTGGACCTTCAGTTTGGAGAAGCAGGGCATGGGGGGATGTTCTACAGAAATAGACCAGGGCTGACTCTGTAGGTTTGCCCATTCAACCCACATCTTTTATAGTAAGCCTTCCTCGTCCACAGATGTTGGAAAGCTATTGATAACTTTGATTTCACATGCATTAAGAACCAACCAGAAAATTTCTCATACTGTTTTTGAACTTCAAAAAGAGAATCACATTTTATTTCTATGAAACTTGCACTGGACCCACAGACTGGAGGAGACCCAGTATTCAAACCTAAGCATTGATTTAATCATTGCAGTTTTTAATGTAGGTAAGTGTCTTAGGCTCTGCTAAACCCATGAATCAGATTGCAGATGTGGGCCATTGTGTCTGTGGCTGAGGAGCGTAAGCAATGGCGGAGATGTCTGAGTGTATAGGGTGTTGTGACAGGGCTCCTCAATTCCTTCCTCTGTGAGACCTAGAGTAAGCGAAAGTGGGGAGGCCAGTGGACTGCTAGCTAAGTTCCTCAGTTTGATTGCTTTGTAGCAACGATGGCTCTATGGCTGCCTCTGCAGCAAGAAAGTTGGGGTCTTTAGGAATTCTGTCAGTGACACGATTCTGTTGTTTACAAAGTCCCCTCCTGCTTAAGCTAACCAGAATGTCTCTTGGCATTTTTGACAGAAAACTGGCCAGTGTGTTGGGGTTTTTAGAACCTGTCAAGCTGATGTCTCTGGTTTGCTCTGGCTTCTTCTCAAGAAGAAAATAGGCACGTTCGGCTTACCCAACATTTATTGTGAAGATTAAGCAAAATGGATTTCTAAATTGCATGGGGACACTTCATGACAACTAGTGCTGAGAATTTTCTTTGCACCCAGGAGGCTTTGCATTGACATCTGGAATCAAGACAATTCCAGAGAACCGTGACTTCAGAGTTAATATAAAAGTGATATATTGTGTCTCCATAATTTCTCAATGGGATATTTGAATTATTTCTTCTTCCATTAGGTGAAGTCTATCATGCTTCTCATTACATCTTAGAGATATTGATTTTGTGGATTATTCATGGGCTTTAGAATTGCTGACCGCTCAGGACTGTTACTATTGTACTTAATTTTCCTAGTTTTTCCATGTTCATAATCTTATCTTGTGGCTGTTTGGCAGGGGCACAGGGGTTGTGGGTTTGTGGGAGTCAAATTTCCCTTCTGCTAATGAGACTTACTGTGCTGGAATTCCAGGAGGAGTTTATGTAATATCATATGGACTCTGCAGGTTCCCTCTCCCGAGTTCCACAGAAACACAGTTCACAAGGAGGAAGCTGGGTTTATATGGAGGTAAGCTACTTCCTATGCCTTTGTTCAATTCAGCTTGTTTTTGACATTTGAAAATATCTAACTTGCAGGTCAGGGTCTGGTAGCCTCAGCAGATGGTAAGGGATGCTTGAAGTGACCACAATCAATGTCCAAAAGTATTGAGTGTAAGAGGCAGGTCTTAAGGAAGTTATCACAAGTGTTTTAAGGCATGAGGGCTAAGCAGGTAGACTGAAGTTGGAGTAGAATTGTGTCAGATGGAAATAAAAGTTTTGATTGGAGGTGGGAGTGTGGTGGGAACTTGTAGAAAGATGTTTATAGCCAGCTGATAGGGTAGTTTGGTATACTTACATATATGTGTGTGCACATACATGCCCATGTGTATATTTGGCTGAGGAAAATAGGGGATAATGGTGGAGATGAGTAGTGAGACAATCACGATTTATGACTTTGAATGAATGAGAGACCATTCTGCAGGGAAAAGAGGCATTGTCTCTATATTGACAGTTCTGCTAAAGCAAACCAGAATAACCAGACATCCAATAGCAGGAAGGGAGTATTC
The DNA here is from genome assembly GCA_902168415.1 of Peromyscus melanophrys. Classification (NCBI taxonomy): domain Eukaryota; kingdom Metazoa; phylum Chordata; class Mammalia; order Rodentia; family Cricetidae; genus Peromyscus; species Peromyscus melanophrys. The sequence continues at coordinate 34,824 of CABHPR010153861.1, read as the reverse complement.
CATAGGCTTAAGTGGCTTCAGTACTTACATAGGGAAATAGTATTAAGTGCTTGCTCTTAATACTGGTGGTGAATACACTGCATTTAAATGTTGGCATCATCTTTAGGGTTATGTGTGATTGTCTTGAAACCCCAGCTATTTGGGGTAAGGCTCTGAGTGTCCTTTCTGCCACCGCCACCATTAATTCCGGAACCAGGAAAGAGAGTTGCAGAGCAGCAGAGAAAGAACCAGTGCAGGCTGGGGCTGACAGATGGGGAGCAGAAGGAGGGGAAGGCACTGTGAATTTGAAAAGGAAGCTATAAAATTAATTTGCCTTCCCTTTATGAATGAGACATTAGCAGTTGCTTTTGGGCCAATTACGTTGGCCATCACATTTTAATAGTGGCAGTTACAGCCAGTTTAATTAGTAAGTTTTTGTGAGTAATTTAACATTTCACTGAACGAGAAACCATTCTGAGGGGAAAAAGAGGGATCCTCTAAATAATATTCACATCTCTGCAAAAGCCGATCATTTAATAAGTAGACATCCAACAACAGAGGATTGTTGCTCCATATTTTAAAGTGACAGTTTAATTAGGTATTTAAAGTGGAAAAATAGAAACACTGTTTGCCGTCAGGACTGGTGACAAATAAGTCAGGCTTACATTTTGGCATTTTTTTTTAAATTTCTTCTCTCAGCAGTACTTCCGTTCCAATTTGCTATTGAACTTGATTTATTTTCCATTCTCCTCTTATCTTTAGCTTGACCCCACCATCCTCACCCCCATTTCCATGGCTGCCATTTTGCTCGAGGTTCTCACTGACAGCATTTTGGGGTGTAGATAAAGAGGGCGCCAACTCTCCACTGTCACCCTCAGCAGCCCAAGGAGTTTCTCAAGCATGTTAAGACCCTGCACTCAAGCCAAACTAGGATTTGTGGCTTCAGTGAAGCAAAGAATTTCAGGACTAGTCTATGCTAGTCTATGACATAGCTAGACTATGCTGCAAAGTTAGAGATTTATCAAAGATATTGGGATATAGGGTGAAACTTGTGGACCAGTAGCAAAAGGGTCTCAAAGGAAATACCAGGAGTGTGGGCTTGGGCTTCTCAAAGATGAACCTGGGATCATAGTTTTTACAATTGTTATATATAGGACTTTGGTCAGGTTGGAAGTTACTACTGTCTTATCATTGATGGTTCCTGGGGGGCACTGGAGGGGATTATAATTAATGAGGTAAAATTTCAGCTCACAGGGATACCCAAAGGTAGGGTATCTTTACTATAAAGTTTTTTAACGTATTTATTTGTATTTTATGTACATTGGTGTTTTGCCTGCATGTATGTCTGTGTGAGGGTGTCAGATCCCCTGGAACTGGAGTTATAGACAGTTATGAGCTGCCTTGGGCTGCTGAGGGTGACAGTGGAGGGTTGGCACCCTCTTTATCTGTACCCCAAAATGTTGTCAGTGAGAACCTCAAGCAAAATGGCAGCCATGGAAATGGGGGTGAAGATGGTGGAGTCAAGCTAAAGATAAGAGGAGAATGGAAAATAAATCAAGTTCAATAGCAAATTGGAACGGAAGTACTAGTGAGAGAAGATATAAAAACTTCTGGTTTTTAGAATGGGGAAGCTGACCACTGGTTATATGTAGAAAGGAACTTCTAAGAGAAGGTAAGAATCACAGACAATTTAAACTCTGTGGCCCCGAGGAGGTGATAGGAGCAATGGCTTTCCATCTACCTGCATGTAGAAATTCACTTCCCAGGGTTTTGGAGGCTAAAGTTGATATTAAAATCTTAGCAGGATCGTTTCATCTAGATGCTTCATCCTAGACTTGTCCTCCTGACACAGTGGTGGTTTGAATAAGAATGACCCCATAGGCTCATGTATTTGAATGCTTAGCATCAAGGAGTGGCACTACTTGAGAAGGATTGTTGTGGAATATTACTTTAACTGTGTAATGGTGTGTTACATTTGTTTATGCTACGTTTGTTTAATGATGTAAGGGTGTGTGTTTAATTATGTAAAGATGTGTTACTTTTGTTTCACCTTGCCTGCCTAAGGCACCTGATTGGGCTAATAAAAAAGATGAACAGCCAATAGCTAGGCAGGAGAGGGATAGGCAAGGGTGGTGGGCAGAGAGAATAAGTAGGAGGAGAAATCTAGGAAGAGAGAGAAGAAGGAGGAGAGAATGAGGGAGAAAGGAGGGACATGCCCAGGGCCAGAAGCCAGGCACTTGCCAGTAAGACACGAGAAACAGTGAAAGTAAGATATATAGAAGTAAAGAAAGGCAAAACATAGATGAAGAGAAACAGGTTAAGTTATTAGAGCAAGCAAGAAATGAACCTAAGCTAAGGTCAAGCATTCATAACTAATTAGAAGCTCCATGCCATGATTTGGCAGTTGGTGGTCTGAGAAAGCCTCTTACAAAGGATTAGGAAGGGACTGGAGAGATTGCTCAGTGGTTAAGAGCACTGACTGTTCTTCCAGAAGAGCCAGGCTCAATTCCCAGCACCCACATGGCAGTTCACAACTGTCTGTAACTCCAGTTTCAGGGCATCTGACACCCCCACACAGACATACATGCAGGCAAAACATCAATGCACATAAAATAAAAATAAACAAATTATTAAAAATTTTTGGAAACTTCTGAGGTCCAGCCTCTTAGTTTCTTTCCCAGGGGCTCAGAAGAGACACTACTAATGGTGGGGATATTCTGTGGGAAATAAATCTAAGAATACTGTGCTCTTACATTCATCCACTTTATTCCTCCAAGACAAACTTCTATCTACACAGCTTCAGTTCTGTTCTCACAGTCAGCTTCTCTCTGTCCCTTTTCTTCCTGTCCTCTCATTGTCCTGGTTCTAACTAAGTTCTTTTATGTTTGACCTCATTTTCATCCTCTGATCCTCCATCCATTACATTCCTTCTTCTCTTACTCTCCTTGGTTTGACTCAATTCATTTATAATCTGCCAAAACTCTGCCTTGCCACTTCCTCATCAGGTGGGGCAACTCTGCTCGGAGCTATGAATTCTGCCTCAATACTTCACTGCACCTGGTATGCAAAAAACCCTTTTTTTCTGAGTCAATTGCTCTGGAATGCCATTTGGGCTGTGAGAGAAAGGAGAGTCTGAGCTTCATTTGCACAAGAAACAAAGCTATGTGCCTGTCTTCTAGGCCATGTCTCAGGAAGGGTGTTTACCTTAAGTCAGGAGCCTGTTTGCTGTTATGGCCTAGGATGCTTGACAAGTATATCAAATAAATACACTATTAGGAGTTCTTGGAAGCATACACAGCATACAAGAAAATAATTCAGGAACTGGCATATATATATATATATATATATATATATATATATATATATATATGAGCTAAAATATCACCAAGACTCCTTAAGCCATGGCTTGACCTTCAGAAAAGTCCTTGACCTTTCCAAGTAGTACCTCTTGTGATAGTAGCTGGATTCTATTACATTCCTGTGGCTTGCAGCAAAAACAAAACAAAACAAAACAAAACAAAACAAAACAAAAAACAAGGGATTAGGAGGTTTCACATTGTTGGAGGAAGTGTGTTACTAGGAGTGGGCTGTTGGGTTTCAAAAGCCCAAGCTAAGTCCAGTGTCTCTTTCTCTTCCTGCTGTCTGTGGATCCAGATGTTGAATTCACAGCTACTTCTCCAGCACCATGCCTGCCTGTGTGCCACCATGCTCTCCACCATGATGACAATGGACTAAACCTCTGAAACTGTAAGCAAGCCAGAACTAAATGCTTTCTTTCATAAGAGTTGCTGTGGTCATGGTGTCTTTTCACAGCAATGGAACACTGACTAAGATACCCTCCTTCACTCTGTGTCTGCTTTTACCATGGCTCTTCCTATAAGGAGACCAGTCACATGGATTAGGTTCCATTCCAGTGACCTCACTTTAACTCAGTTGCCTCCTTAGGAGTCCTTGTTTCTCTGTTCACCCCATGAGTAAAGTGCTTAAGTTTTAACGTCTGACATTAAATTCGAGTTTCATATTTTACATGACTCCTGATTTTATGCACATTAATAAATTACTAGGATTTTTTCCTTGCTGTTCAAAAGAAACCCATCTCAAATACAATCACACTCTGAGGTACTAGGGGTTAGAGTTTCAACATGTGTTGTTAAAGGATTCAGCTACTACTAGATGGTCAACTTCTGCCTAAAGTTAGTCTTTGTCCTAATACTAAAATAGGACTTTCTGGCTTGATTTGTATATAAGGAACGTGAAGGATCAAGAATATATTTCAAGGGCCAAGGAGACAGTTTAGCAAGCATGAAGACATGAGTTCAGATCCCCAGGGCCCATGTAAAAATGGCCTGTGCACCTACAGTTCCAGGCCATGGGAGGTGAGGACAGGAGGCTTGCTGGCTAGCTGGTCTAACCAAATGGTATGCTCCAGGTTTCAGTTGGGGATTAGTGTTTGAAAAGAAAATGACAAAAGATTGCAAGGTTGCCAGGAGTCCTCTCCCTGAGAGTTCTATGAAATCTGTATTTTATGTAGGATAGGTTGTTATGGCAGAATTTAAAGCAAGAGTAGAGAGTCATGGAGTCACCTAAGTCAGGTCATTGCTTTGCCCACAGGACACTTTTTACCTCCTTTCCTACTTTGGTAATGAATAGTTTAAGAGATATTTTCTTAATGTGATTCAACTACGCAGAAATCGTCTTTATTAGAAGTATTGTGGGGTTTCATCTTGGTTATCAGCTTGACTAGATCTGGAATTGACTATGAGGCAACCTCTGGGCATGCCCCCTGTAAAGGACTTTCCTGATTATATTAATTAAGGTGGGAAGAGGACACATTTTTAATATAGGCTGCGTCTTTCAGCAACAGCCCAGAAATAAGGAGGTTGGAAAGCAAAACTTCAACATGTTCAAGAGTTTGTCCACCCTGTTGCTGCCACTGTGGTGGTTGCTGACATCCCTTGCTGACATTGGAGCTTCTTTGGCCTCCAACATGGTCTGAAGACCAGGGGTTCTCCCTGAATCTTCTAGGCTTAATTTCTGAGGTTTTTTTTTTTTTTTTTTTTTTTAAGTATTTCCTTTGTCATTGAAACTTGGCTAGATCATAGTTTGAGAACATAGTAGAGTTCTCAACTGAGCTTGTCATCTGACTGATGGACCATCGTGTCATTGCCTAACAGCAAGCTGGCAGCTCTGTTCCAGCGACAAGTCCCTCCGAGCATGAGTAAGAAAGAGCTGGCGTGTAGCTGCACTGCTGAGTATGGTGCAAATGTCAGCTCTGCTGCGATGTCTCAAGCTGCATGCTTTTAGGTCATGTGTTAGTGCATGTTCAGCACTCACGTGGACAGTGGTGTTTTGTCCTGTTCCTCAACACAGGGCATGTCTGCTGGTCATTTGAATACGGCTTTGTTTCCTTGTGTTTTGATTTCTGTCTCAGGATATTTACCTGGAATCCAGCATTGGTCCAGTTACACCACAGTGACAGTCGAGGACTGGTTTGGATAAGCTCTTATGTCTGCACAGTGTGTATCATCACGTTCACGTCACTGTCATCCTGTACTGACCAGAAGCCCCTCCCTCTCCTTCTCACTTTGCCTGTCTCACTCTGTCCCTCTCTGCATGACAATTCTCCACAACTTTCTTATCACTCTACAGAGTGTATTCATGTGTTTTATCTGAAGTCAGAGGAAGAGATGACTTTGAAAACCTCTAGAGATGGGTTTTACCATCTGGTCTGATCCCAAGGTGGGAATCTCTTCTGCCACAGACTAAGGAAGATATCACTGTACTGGGCTAATTTTTGAACTTTTAAATTCTAGATCCCAAGAGAGATCCCAAACACATGCCTGTTCTCGGATGTGAATGTTTAGACTGCATTCTGCCTTCTCTCTGCTGCAGCTCTGATGTACACAAGGTCTGGGGAGTGAGGCACACCCTAAGAATCTGTGTGATCCTGGGGAGGGGAGGGAAAACAGACCATTCCCAACCAGAGTGAGACTCCAACACAGCTTCCCCCTTCAGACTTGTCTTGCTCACAACAGATGAGTGTGACAGGAGTTGCTCTTGGATTTGTCATCCCATCCTCCATGACTTTTATTGTCATCAGGAGGTGTTATGGGCACATTTCCACAGGTATATAAAACATTAGATATTTACAGCATACATCTGTCTAGAGCCATCTGTTGGCTGATTGCTTATCACTCATAGGTTGACATGTTGGCTCTCTCCCTCTCTCAACCATTTATTTTTCCAAACTTATCAGCCAAAATTAAAGAAAAGACACAGTATGACTTTATTCTTTACTTTGCTTTCTTTTCTGTTTGAAAGTCAATGTTTCTCCTGTAGCCAGCTTACAAGGCTGCTTTTCTTTCCTCCCTTCTTCTTTATGGAGTTGGCCAGTCATTTCACTTAGCTATTTATATGTAACATTTATAAGGAGTTTAGTACCTACCAAGTGGCAGTTCTTGTTAAATTGAAGAGGTAAAAATACATTCATCTCACTGAGGACTTTAGAACTGAGTTCAGTGTTGACCTAGGCAGTGGGTAGAGAAGGGAGCTGCTCATGTCCCAGTACAGCACCAACCGAGGAACAAGCTTAAGGGAACCTCAAAGTTTTAAGATTCTTTTAACAAGTTATGTATTTATTTAGTTATCAGTGAGCACATATTTTCTACAATAAGTAATGTGATCTGAATTCTGTCCTGACTCAAGAAATTTATGGTTTGAGGATCAACCCCACAGACACCACACACACACACACACACACACACACACACACACACACACACACACACACACACACACACACACACACACAGAGAGAGAGAGAGAGAGAGAGAGAGAGAGAGAGAGAGAGAGAGAGAGAGATCACAATACACATATCACATACACAGACAAACACATACACATCCATTCCACATATGCACATACGTACACACACCACACAATACACACACATCACACACGTACTAAAAAACACACACACATATCACACACATACACATGTATTACACACATACTCAAAAATGAACATACACCACACACACATACATACATACCAAACACACATACACCATAAACATACAAACACAGACACTACACACCATACACACACACACACACACACACACACACACACACACACACCACCACCACCACCACCACCACACATCACCACCACCACCACTACCACACTTTAAGGAAAAGAGAGTAGTTAATTTCTACTATTGATTAGCATACATCAATCCCTTAGTGCCTTGAAGGCAAATGTATGAGTCACAGAAGTAAGAACTGACACCTTCCTAAGCAAGTAGAACTCAGTTTTATAACATCCATCTTTCAGTTATTCTGAGTACACCTAGGATTTAATACTTTCCAGGAACAAGCTAAGGCACTGAGCTTAGGGCTGTAAACAAAGGCTTCCCCTGAAGTAAAATAACTTATCTTGGCTGAAGTATTTTATTAGTTTTGAGGGATGAAAAAAAATCAGATATGTAGTAGCTAAACAGAAGAATATTTCAGACTATTATAGATAGAGTATGAATGGGAATAAAGAGATGAAAGCAAGACATTTGGAACACTCTGGGATGCAATTAAAAGCTCAGACTAAGTAGAAAACAATGAATAAAGAAAATTGAAGGGCTGGGGACATGTCTCAGGGGATGAAGGTGGTAGAGCCTTACAAACCTTCCAATCAGAATCAGATCCCTGGAACCCATATGAAAAGCCACATGTAGTGGCACATCCCAAGACACAGTACTCCTCTGGTGACTAGAGGGGAGGAGACCAGAGACATGACTGTAAATTTACAGGCCAGCTAGTGTGAAACACAGGCCAGCAACAGAAACAAGGAGAGATGCCTCAGCAAGACGGAGGTGACAGTGGTCTTCTGACCTGTGTGCCCTACACACACACATGAGAGAGAGAGAGAGAGAGAAAGAGACAGAGAGAGAGACAGAGAGAGAGACAGAGAGACAGAGACACAGAGACACAGAGACAGAGAGACACAGAGAGAGTGAGACAGAGAGAGAGGTTTAAAACATGAAATGCTGGGGCCATCATAAACAGATTTCTTTTCAACATGTGGGTTCTAAACCTGTAGGATCGAAAGGAATGGGCAGAGATACAACTCAGAAGTCAGTGGGCCCGAGGCTACTATGAGGGCTAAAGTTCTGCTTTAAGTTTTAATCACTGTTCTTAAGAGATCCATAGAACAAAAATGCCTTTAACCTGTGAGCCCCACTTGCCCAAGGACAGATAACTTCCTGGAGGGGGCTGTTCATGTAAGATAATAGGCCATATATTTTTCACTTCTGTAAACAAGGTTGGTTGCCCTAACTGCACAGGATGTGCTTGATCACACATATGAGGGAGGTACATAGGCAGGAAGTACGTCAGAATGTATGTTTGCCCCTGATTGGATGAAGGTGGGAAATACATAGCCTTGTAGGTTTTACCTTTATAAGCACCTGACTAATGTCATTCTCAGCCATTCTCTGGGAATCTTGGGTATGGATCTGGCTAGTGTCCATCATCCTGGTCAGTATTTAGTAAAACTTGCTTCAAATTTGGCTAAATATTGTGGTAGTGGTCTTATTCTCATCTGGTGGGATTAACTTTAGCCCTAGAATCAGCCAGATTTACCCCATCTGTCAGAGATGGAGCTGTACAGGGACAGGCCTGGCCCTGGCAGGAATAAGCCCTTGTTTACTTGCCCTGCAAAAAGGAAAAAAAAAAAAAAGACTCACAAAAAAGTGTCAGTCTTTGCCAAGTGTATGAAACCCATGGCCTACAGGTATGTTCTGAGAGTACTTTTCATCTTGTGACTGGCTATTTTTCCAAAGCTGATAACGCATATCTAACTCTGACCAGTGCTAAGCTTTTGTGTGACCTCATTCACAGGTGTACAGAATATTTGGTTCTGCTCCTTAATTCTGCTCTCGGGAACGATAAGAGGTGGGTCTGTGGGAGGTGAGGGCTGGCCTCTGCAAGTCTTCTTTTACTTGCTTGTTCACTCCTTTGTCTGGGAAGGTGGACAGTGACCTCCAGGGGTGGCCAAATGTGTGAGTGAAACTAGCCTCTCTTGCAGCATGGGCGCTCACACTGAGCTGCTTAAGGCGTTCAAGCTCACCTCCTTCAGCAGGCAGCAGCCTGTCATCTTTCCCACCTACCTATGTGCCCGAAGGTGGTAAGGGACAATGGAGGCAGATACATCATCACTAACAAAGTCATAGGGTTTACTGATTGCTTAGGGGTGCCAGAAGTGTAGCCACAAGTCCAGCATGTTTAAATGCGAGTAACGGCTGTGAGTCACTGGGACAATGGAAGCACACAGTTGAGCAAACTATCAAAGATCACCCCTTTAAAAGGCAGAGGAGGTAGCTTGTTCAGGCAGGTGGTACACCGCAGAGCTCATTCTCCTGGTTCACACTATGAGGCTTCTCAGTGAAAACTCCAACCACTGTTAGAGATGGCAATTTTCCATACATGAATCACAGTAGTGGGGGCATGAATTTGTTCACATTTTATTTGAATGTGTAGATTAATATTTTTAAAAGGTATGTCTGTGGACCTGTGCACATGTCTGTGGGTACCCGTGGAGGCCAGAGAGCTGGGATCTCTTTGGAACTGGAGTTACAGACCATTATGAACGGCCCAACCTGGGTACTGAGAGCGGAACTTGAATCCTGTGGAAGAGTAATGAGTGTATGGCTCCAGCCCCGGAACGTCTCCTTTATTTTTCAGACAGTTTCATTCTATAAGCTCAGGTTGTCCGTGAACTCTGAATTCATCTGCCTCAGCTTCCAGAGTGCCAGGATTTCAATCCAACTCCAGAAAGTGGCAAACCATTCACATGAGATATGATCCAAGTGGCTCCCACTCCTCACTGAGACTGAGGGAAGGGGAGAGGGTCTGCCATGCCCAGGGTTAGAATGCCCAAACTAGCTCCAACTACACTGTGAAGGTTTAAGTGGACTGGCATAATGGAAAAGAGTCAAGATAAGGCCCAAATTTTGAATCAGATAAAACTACCACTCACTCCCTTAACTACCATTTCTTCCCTGAACTACCACTCCCTCCCTTATCTACTATTCCTTCCCTTAACTACCACTCCCCCCTTAACTACCACTCCCTCCCTTAGCTACCACTCCTCCCTTAACTACCATTTCCTCCCTTAACTATCATTCTCTCCCTTACTACCTCTCCTTCCCTTAACTACTCCTTCTTTAATAGGTGAACTTTCACCTCCCTCCATGAACCCCCCCACCCCTCTGCTGGTTAAACCACCACTCCCACCCTGAATTACTACTCCCTCACTATAAGTCTTTGTCACCCATCTCCATCTCCACTGAGCCCAGTGAGGAGTTCAAGTGTGGGGCAGGAAATGAGAGGTAAAAAGCTGGACCCCTAGGCAGTTCATGATGTGACTAGTGTTATAGAATGATACAAAGAAAGTATCATAGTTCTTCATAGATGAACTTCAGGAAACCAGGGTCACAGGGCAAAACATTAGAGCAGCCCTAGAGAGATGTGGTATATGGGTGAAAAAATGCTACTGGCTTCTCTCTAGGAAGTGATGGAGACAGAAGACAAAGAATCACGCCTTTTTATCCACTAAAAACAAACAGACAGACAGACAGACACTACTATCACCAACCAAATTGGAATATTGAATTCAGTGAAGATAACATTTGGATCTGAGAGTTCAGTAGGGAAATCTGAAGAAATTAACTACAAGCAGAATTGAACTGTGAGAAATCCAAAAGTGTTTAACACAGATGAGAATTAGATGCAAAGATCCAAATGGAACCCAAGATCTGCAAGAAGAAATGAAGGGTGCCAGACAAGATAAACATGGCTGTGTGATACACAGAAACTGCTTTTCTTAACTTCTTTTTATATACCACACTGAACCTTTAAAGTATTGAGTTTAACAAACAAGAAGGAATATGTGATTGGGCTTCCACAGTGTGTGGCAGTTAAAGGATAAGGTTAGAAGAACACAAGACAAGGGTTAGATGGAACCTGTGACTGTAGATCAGGTAAGATTTCATGAGAGGATACCATTAAAACACAGACCCCACCTATAGTGAGCACATTGTAACAGTTTCTGATGCAGCAAAACGGAATGCTTAGAAGGCCACTTACAGCTTTACATGCTTATGCTCAAACAGAAAGCCTAAGTAGGTGGCCTAAACTCCTACTTTAGAAATTGTAAAAAGGTGAAAAACCTGAATAAAGCTGAAAAAAAAAAAACCCAAAGCAAATAGAGTAGAAATCAGTGAAATAGAAAAATGGTAAATAATTGAGAAAAATCTGTAAATTTAGAAGCTGGATATGTGAAGATTAATGATAGACCACTCAAAAGATAGAGAGAAAAAACTAGAACACCAAGAATGAAGAGACACCAGGCAGTGGTGGCGCAAGTCTTTAATCCCAGCACTTGGGAGGCAGAGCCCGGTGGATCTCTGTGAGTTCGAGGCCAGCCTGGTCTACAGAGTGAGATCCAGGACAGGCTCCAAAGCTACACAGAGAAACTCTGTCTTGGAAAACAAACAAACAAACAAAAAACAAAAAACAAAACAAAACAAAAAAATGAAGAGACATTAATACAGATCCCAAGGCCACTGACAGGCAAGGGCTTACATTTAAAAAAAAAAAAACAATAAATTTGTCAATGTAGAAGTAAAAATTCTTTAAAAATGATTTGTCAGAATTGGCAAGAAAGCAGGAAAAAAGAGGTATTATTTTATCATTAAGTAAATGGAATGTATGATTAACAACTATTCTATAAAGAAAACCCCCAGGCCCAGACCAAACTATTTCGGAGGATGTATTTAATGGGAAAACTACGTAGAGAGGAATAGTTCCCAATTTAAAGGCAAACATAGTCTGGATGTTAAAATCTGTCAAAATCAAAACAAAACAAGAAAATGGTACCCTTTATGACAACAGACATAAAAATCTTTAGCAAAATATTAGCAAATTCAATCTAGTAATATTTTAAAAAGGTAGTAAATCATGATTAAGTGGGATTGGTTCCAGGAAAGCAAGGTTGAGTTTTCCATTATAAAAATGAATCAGTGTAAGTACTGCATTAAAAGGAAAAAGAAGAAAGTAATAAAATCATCTCGATCGATGCAGTGAAGGCATTTGACAAAACTCAGTGTTCCTGAGAACACAAGACCTGGAAGGAAGTTCCCTCTATCTCATAAAGGACTTCTAAACACAACAAATCCAAACTCGAGGGATAGCCATATGTTTAATTAATACAATTTGATTCCAAGACTGAAGATAAGGCAAAAATGTCTGAAGTTTAGCATCTTGTTGGAGGTAAGAAAATAAAATCCAAAAGGTGTAAGAGTTGGGGAAAATGTGGTTGGGACATGATTGTGTATTTAGGAAGCAGTGAGAGGTGGCACACTCCCCCTAAAGATGCCATAGAAACTTGGTAGGAATTTAGTAATGAGTATTTCAAATTTTTCTCATTTAGAGGCAGCACAGGAATGTAGATGACACTATGGTATCAGTAAAATCTCTATTGGAATTATAGTTAATGTGAACAGAATTACAGAGTTTGAAATCAATATGCAGAAAAACAACTGTAGTTTTACAGATGAACAATTTGGAAAAATTAAGATACTATTTACAGTAACACAAAAGCAGCAAGTGTATCATAATATGTTTACTGAAGGATTCATAAGGGCTCACACTGTAATTCCTAGCAGCATGTTTTTAAATTATAAAGTGTGTTTTCAAAGTTTATACAGAAGTTAGAAAAATATACTACCAAATAACTTATGAAAAAGAAACAGTGAAATGCTTATTCCAGCTGACTTCACAAACCTCCTGGGCAGTCATGAGAATCAAGACAGTGGAAGGCTAGATCAAGAGCAAGATGTACATGGATGGATCCAATCCAGAAGCTCAGATGTATACCTGCATGTATACAGACCACTAACTATCAGCCAAGGTTAACAGAGATGGTGGAGTTAGTAATATTTATCTAGTTAATTCAATGGGGGAAAACACCATTAATGAATGCCGGAGCACCTGGACACCCTCATGGGAGAAAACATCACATTCTATTTTTCTTGATGCTTAAAAATAACTTAAGGTGGGCCTAAATATGGATATCTAGATATCTAATCATTAAATTTCTGATAGAAAATGTAGGGGAATATATTTGCATCTCTATGGTGGGCAGAAATTACAGAATAAAATTAAAGAATTCAGTGCAGCTTAACATTTTTTATTTTTTGCTTCTAAACAGGACATTATTGGCAGAGAATTGCTCCTGGCAAGTCCTCCCACTACCCATCCCCGCTAACTCTCTCTTCACATGCAGGGGTGTTCCTATGGCCTGGATTGTAGGAAAAGTCAACTTCAAGAAGCCTTTGGTCAACCCATAATATACTGTGGTCCTGCAGGGACCTGTTATCAAAAGCTTTTAAAGCACAGAAATTCTTTGAGTGACATGGGCTGCCATTTTGCCCCAGTTTACCACATGGAAGCCACCATCCTAGACAGATGCTGCGCAAAGGGAAAATCCCAAAGTTATGAGAAAAAGAGAAGAAGAAAGGGACAAGAGGAAGAGAAAGAGAGGCTGGTAAACTTGGAACGTGCGCGCGCGCGCACACACACGAAAGCAAACCAAACCAAACAAAAACAAAACAAAAAACAAAATTCTACTAAAAAATATAGGTATGATTATGAAAAAGAATAGAAAAATCCAAGCCTATTTGCCACAGATATCTGGAAAAGGGTTTGTATAAAGAAACTATTACAAAATTTAAAAAGGTGACCTGTTCAGTTAAAATTTGGGCAAAATTAAAACACAAACTATTACAAAATTTAAAAAGGTGACCTGTTCAGTTAAAATTTGGGCAAAATACCTGGGTACATCATAGAGTGGTAGACAAGTGATCCATAAACACAGAATATCATAACACATAATTATTGAGGAATGAAAATTAAAGTCACGATAAGTGGCCATCTTATATATGATAGGACAGCTAATATAAAAGACCAGAGTGATGAAAATGGAGATCACCTGGAGGCACATAAAACACACACACATACACACACACACACACACACACACACACACAAAGAATGTGCGAACCCAGAGATTCTAATCATAGGTATTTACTAAAGAGAAGAAATATATATGCTTACAACAAGGCTCTCATGAGAATTCTTCTAGCATCTTTGTTTGTAATGACTCTAAATTAGAAGCAACTGAAATGACCATCTGTGGGGGATTGGGTACCTAAAGCATGATCTCTTCACAAAACAGAAAACTGTCCAGCAACAAGAACAAACGAATTAGTGAAACACCCTGTGTATGAGCCCAAAAGGTCTCCAGCTTTGTGGCTTGATTTCCATCTTGACTCAAGGTCAGAGACTTCCAGCTTGTCTTTGCTCTCTTAGGCTAGATAACAAGATGTTTGGCCAAAGTCATGGTTACCAGATGTCTTACTCCCCAAGGCTGTACAACACGATGCTTTGCCACAAGGCGTGGTTGCTAGATGTTTTGAGAATTAAGGAAGTGTTTACACTTGCTTGTACCTTGAACCATGGTGTCCATGAGAGGGGGAGGTTTTTTGCCCCCCCTTTTCTTTGGATATAAAAAGGCCCTGAGAAATAAACTCAGGGCTGCTGTGATATTGACTCAGAGCTCTCCCGAAGCTATCCTGTGTCTCTGTCTTTTTCTTTTATGTCGATGTCTCTATTTCTCCTATCTTTTATTTCTTAATCCTCACTCCCCTATAGGGACTGTTTGACAGGCTGGCCGGGGTCTGGCAACCTTAGTTCTTTAGTAGATGGATCTCAAAATAATTATGTTAAACAAAAATAGACCCAACTCATATTCTATGTGGGTCCTGCTTATGAGGATTCACAATGAGTAAGATCTAAGAATAGGAAAACAATCCTAAGTCTAGGCTCTACTGATGGAAATTGGAAAGTGGTCAGTGAAAGTTAAGGCAGGAATCTATTGGGAAGTGTCACAGGGGAAGCTTTTGCAATGTTGTAAGCCTTGTTTTAGAGGTTGATAGAAAGGTGTATATGGTAGTTAATACTAATCAGGATGTGTAAGATCTGTGTAATTTATATGAACTATGCTTCAGTTAGAAAACAGATATATGAAGCCAAGAACAGCCATAATGTGTGGTCAGATGATGGAACGGACAGGAAGGAAACACAAAAGAAGAGAGCTGCTACATTTTAGCCTTGATGTTTCTGCGACAACTGAAAACTAACGGAGCAGGTAAAGTACTGATCAGGTGGTCACAACCCTTGTGTGTAATCCTCTGATGTGTAAACAACCAGGGGATGAATCGGAAGTATTTCTGTTGCGTTAAAAAAAATAACTGAAGCGGAAACTTAGGGGCCCACAGCTTGTCACTTTGGGCAGTGTTATGGGGAGACAAGTTAGTTTTCATTGTACCTGAGAGGTAGAGGATACAGTGAAAGAAGAAACGTAGATAGGAAGGGTCCTCCCCTTACTCTCCGTGTGCCAGGCATTCATTTTAGCCTGGGGCATCTTTCAAACCTTTAGCCCTTTGCACAGTTTCAAATTGTAGGAACAGAGTAGCAGGTCCAGCTGCTCTTCAAACCGGTTTTTTTCTCTTTACTTTGTTTACTTTCTGCTCAGTATTTTTAATGTGCACGTTCATTGTACACTAAAGCTAGCCCATGATGAATGAGTCGCAGTAGGACAGAATCTCCTTTATTTATGAACATTTAATATTATTTATTAACCACATTAGTGATGTGCCCACTAATGCTATAGGTCAAAATAATGATAGGCCACACTGCAATTACTACCATGGCATTGAGTGGTTGTGTAGGGTCATTAAGGACTAAGCATAAATGCCTTTGAACATTCTGATTTGTCTTGTGGGTTTTAACCTCCTTGGAGGGAGAAGGCATTGGTGTTGCAAGTGAAGTCTTGAGGTGGAGAAAGGATAAACTGTTTCTCCTATGGAGGAACTCAAATCCTTCTCTATCTACTATATTTGATGTGGGCAAACTATGTGCTGCTCCTGGGTTCCAGTTCCAGCCTCACCTGGGCACTATGAGAGATTTGGTTTATTTTACGTATGTATGTATGTATGTATGTATGTATGTATGTATGTATGTATGTATTTATTTATCTATCTATCTATTTATTTGTGTGTGTGTGTGTGTGTGTGTGTGTGTGTGTGTGTGTGTGTGTGTACACATGTACATGTGTGCCTGCATGTAACTTCAGGTGTCTACATAGGCCAGAGGCATTGGATTCCTCTGGAGTTCAAGTTACAGGTTGTTGTAAACCTTCTCGTGTGGGTACTGGGAACTGAACCTGGGTCCTCTGTAAGAGCAATACATCCTCTTCACCAGGTAGCCATTTCTCCAGTCCCCATTTGCTTTTTAAAAGCCATACAATCTACTTTTCTACGTAAGGATCAAATGTGGCTCCTCTAGTGCTGTATCACCCACAAAAGTTTTACGTAAAATGGAATGTATATAAGATTCCTAAAATTAAGGGTCCATACACATGCACTAAATGAAATAACAAAAGCCGCAGTCTAATTAGACAAACAAACAGAAAACATGAACATGCCAGTTAGTTTTTGTGAGCTTTATCCAATCTAGAGTCCCCTGGGAAGAGGGTGTCTCAGTTGAGAAATTGGCTCCAGGAGATTGGCCTCTGGGCACACCTGTGGGGTAATTTCTTGATTAGTGATTGGTGTGGAAGGGCTCAGCTCACTGTGGGTGGTGCCACCCGTAGGAAGGTGGTCCTGGATTGTATAGGAGAGCAGGCTGAACAAGCTGTGGAGAGCAAGCCAGGTAGCAGCATTCTTCCACAGTCTCTGCCTCCAGGTCCTTGCCTTGTTACCTGGAAGTGTAAAATAAAATAAACCCTTTCCTCTCTGTGGAGGTTTGAGTAAGAATGTCCACCATAGGCTCATACATTTGAATGATCGGTCACCAGGGAGTGGAACTATTTGAAAGCACTACAAGGATAGGAGGTGTGGACTTGTTGGAGTAGGTGTAGCCCTGTTGGAGGAAGTGTGTCACCAGGGGTAAACTTTCAGGTTTCAAAAGCCCATGCTAGGGGCAGTGTCTCTCTTCTGTGGATCAGGATGTAGCTCTCAGCCACTTCTCCAGCACTATGCTTGCTTGCTGCCATGCTCCCTGCTATGATGATAATGGACTAAGCCTTTGGAACTGTAAGCTAGCCTCCAACTAAATATTTTCTTTTGTAAGAGTTGCCTTGGTCATGGTGTCTCTTCACAGCAATAGAACAGCAACTAAGACACCCTCCATGCTGCTTCTGGTCAGTGTTTCATAGCATTAGCAGAGAAGAAAACTAAGACAATAACAAACAGTTCATTGAAGAGGCTATACACATGGAAAATGAGCACATGAAACGATGTTCAATGTCACTAGGTCCTCAGAATATACAGCGATGAACAGGCTATCATTGTATGCATATCAGCACTGGGAAAGGTTAGAGATGGATGTGACAGCATCAAGAGCTGGCAAGAGTGTGAGACACTAGCTTGCTTACACATTGAAATTAGGAATGGAAAGTAGTACAGTGGTTCTGCAAAAACATCTGGGCAGTTCCTTCTAAAACTAAACATTTAATTATTGTGGACCTAGAAACTGTACTCTCAGGCAGTTACTCCAGAGAAATACAATGAAACAAGCACTTGATACACACGACAATTTGGGTCAATTTCAAGGAAATCATAAAGAGCCCAACTCTGAAGGTTGCATACTGTATGATTCTATTGTACAGTACTGATAAGTTATCAAAATGAAGAATGAGTCCATTTGGAAAGGAGTGGGGAATTACCTGGGTATGGGTGTAAAACACTAGCACAAACTGTCATTCTGGGCAGCTTTTCTGTGTTTTGCCTGTGGCAGTGGACATGTGAGCCCATGCTTATGATGTAATTGGAGAACTCAATACACACTTCTATTCCCAACTGAAAATGCAAAAGAAAGCACAAATCCTGAATTATTCTGTGCACTGTGTTGATCTCAACAGCTTTCATAGAATACTGTACCATATATATGTAGGTACTGCAGTGTGCTGCCATTGAGGGAAGCTGTGTAAAGGCATGTGAAATTTCTCCCTGGAAAATTAAAAGTGAAAGTATCAGCAGGCATTTATTAAGTTTTCATTGTCTGTCCCTCTATTAATTGCTGCCCTATCTCCTAATCAATACCATAGTCCCAGAGATCTTCTCTGTTTGGTAATATGTTATATACACATAAAATATATACAAATGCACAATATACACATAGAATATATTCTCTTAAACATGTTCTGTGAGAAAGTGTCTCTGATCAGTGGCCACCTGGGACAATAAAGAAGTCACTAAGCACTCCTTTGTTAATATGATAATGATACATACTGGCTTAAAAACTCTTTGGAGATTTTGCTGATGGTCTAAGTCGTTGAGCATCAGGGTAAATAAGATGGGGAAGTCCCAGGGTCATGGGTTTGTGCCCCACATTGGGCATCAGATATTGGGGAATTTATTAAGGCAACTCCACGTAGTTAAAAGGGAGGTTTATTTTGGGGTAACTTACAAGTAAAGGGATAGGTTACAGGATCCTGGAGAGACAAAGTACAGTCCAGTAGTAGTGTTCTCTGGAGATCTCTGTTTGGTCTAGCATTCAGCATTCAGGATCACCAGGAACCAAGAGATCTCTGTTTGGTCTACCATCCAGCATCCAGGATCACCAGGAACCAAGAGAGCCAGCACATTTGGAACTCGGGTCTTAAAGTCTCCCATCTCAGCCCCACCTCAGGGGCAGGTCATAGGTAGGCATGACAGTTACTGGAAGCCTCATTGGGGGTAGTACTTCCAGGTCAAAGCTAGAACAGCTAGCTACCCACTATAGGGAAGGCTTCAGTCTAATGAAAAAACTTGGCATTCATGACAAAAACAGAAGTCTGACTTTCATCATGTAACAACCTCCAGTCTTCTCATTGTTTCAGACATATGACTGTTATAAGCCACACACTGTGATCAATAGAAGTGAAGGGCATCTCTAAGGAAACAGAGACAAAAGTTACTATTAACCTTGCTGGGAGCAAAACCATCTAGTTTTAGGAGGTCCCCTGACTTTTCAAGCAGCTTGATATATATACATAACATTTATGGAGACCATGCAAAGCAACATATAATTCTGTCTCCAGGAGAACCATCTGATAAAGATTTCATTTTGGATCAATGAGCAATGAATGACTTCAGAGTTCATCTCATTTCTCTATTAGATATGAATGGAGTATTCTGAATAGACTTCTAAAATGCTCATTTCAATCATGGTTAAAAGAATTTCCCTGTGCTGATACGTTACTCTCTGCCCACAGAATATTCTATTATTAACTCCACCTAACCCAGTATAGAGTCATCATTTGATGGCAGCAAAATTGTCATACAGTTTGCACTGACCGATGGGCAATATCTTTCTCCTGAGAGCAAGTTTTCTGTGCACTTGATTTTCTCAGTGATTAATGTCTACACACTTCTGCAGGTGTTCAGGCTCTGAAGCCACAGGTTCTGACTGTAAGACTGAAGCTCCACTCTTTGATATGACACATCTTGCCTTGAAAACTTGGAGTATTTTCCTTGCTTTAAGAAATGAGCTGTGCAGATTAGTTTGAGAATTGTTCACATGAATATAGTGCCCTTGAGTCTGTGTTCCCTCTTTTCATAGCCTCATTCATCATCTCCAATGAAAGCAAGAACAATGTCATTGTTGGCATCCATGGGGAACTTGGAAGCACGAAGTCCTAAATCCTTTCCTAGTTGGTATTGTGCAAATGCTGACCTTAGCCATGTCTTCCGTCGGACTCTCATGCCTCTGATCGCTTCCCCTCATTTTTACTCCTTTGCTGTGTTTTCTTTTCATCTTTACCCTTGAAGATGGCTGCTCCCTGGGATCTACATCTCCTCACAGAGCAATGGGCATATGTTGGTAGCTCTATGTGGATAAACAGGTTGTGGGATGTGGAGGGTTAAACCATGGACAGGGTTCAAAGCTGAAGTGGAGTTGATTTCTTCCTCAGACTCTCTTGTCAGGCTAGAGAAAGGTGAATTCTGCTATGGACTGGCTTTCCAGCCATTTGCCCACCTACCCTATCCTATTCCTTTTCACTGTGGTTCGATGATTAACATGATGGCATTTTGCCCAGGCTTAATGCCTGGGGTTTCTTCTAGAGTACAAATTATCTCTTTGGCCAGTTATTTCTTGCTTTAGGCTCAGGGACTTTGAAAGACAGCAACCTGGAGCCTTTTTCTGAGTGCCAACTAATCAAATGGACAGAGCCATAGGAGGAGGTCTGCACACTATTCCTTCCTTTCTCTCTGATCCACTAGAAATTTTGTGTCTGTCACATATGGAAAGGCACAGTAGACATTCAGTCTGACAAAGAAATTAAATGGCTGGGGAGTAAATTTAGGAATGTTCAGCTATTTGGTAGATCAAAAGCCCCAAGCAGGTGAAAGTGCCTTTGATTCAGGGCTGAGGAAGTTAGATTGCTTCTATTTCTCTGAAGAAGAAGAATAATGAATGAATGAAAGGGGTCCCCAAAGACCACCCTCATGGTACCCAGCCAAGAACCAATATGGTACAGGCAAATCAGACAGAACAGGCATGAAACAGGATGTCCAGATTGTAGGTTCACGGTTTGCAGAAAGATAAGAAGAGGTCAGAATAAACTGACTCATCGAAGAGAGAGAGCACACCAGAATGGAACTTGTATTTATAGTTTCCAGGGAAAAGAGCTGCTGAGAAGTGACATTTACAAATAAGATGGATGGTGACCAGAGGGGCCTAGGCATCAAATTAATTTCAAGAATGTGACTATAAGCCAGGAAAGCATACGGACTTATAAAATATGTATTGATAGAAAATTCTAAAGCAGCACTTTGAAGCTTCTGGTACTAAATGATTAGATCAAAGTGGCATAAATCCAAAGCTACGGAATGACAGAAAGAGCCTTCATGTTCTGGTTGACAAAATCATTTTTACCTAGCACAGATGTATGGGCAACTTTAGAGCAAGGGGGAACAGAAAGTGAGGCCCTGTGTGGAAGAAAGGCGGCCTTGTGGACATGCCACTTACATGACTAAGTGTGGCTAATAAGCCAAATCTGCCAATGGCAAGAAAAAATTCAACATCCATGCCATGGTGCGATCAAGGGAAGTTAAGTTATAAATGTAACATCCTTACAGAGCACGAAGGAAATCCAGCATACTTCTCTATCATAGCATTAACTCTCTTAAAATGATGAGTGTGAGTTTAATGTGAAATTCTATGGTCTTAGTAATGAAATTAGCATAATTTTCCTGGCCTCATCCAGACATGGAGAGGTAGATAACGAGACAAGTGCTAGCACATGATAAGGGGGAGTGCCTATCTCGTGGGAAGAAGTAGTTGACACATTGATGGATTTTAAGTCTGTTTTTAGTAATTCCATTAATAATCCGGACAAAATAGAGTGTGAGGTTTGGACAGATGTGAACTTTAGTACAAGTGTGGGCCCTGGGTAACCTTGGTGAAGTTATTTATGTCTCTGAAGCAGCTTCCTTATTATGACATAGCTACCTGATAGCACCTGCCTCCATGGGAAACTAGGGGTGTGATAGGAGACCAGGGTAAAAGACCCAGTGCTAAAGGCACTCCATGGACCCTGCTTCTTCCTCTTTCTTGGCTATTCTAAATATGGACTACACATTCTGCGTGTATCACTTCCTTTCATTTTTATTTGTATAATGTTGTCTTTAACGTAGGGTATGATGTTTTTATCATCATCTCTAGACCCCCTCTTACACTGGGTCCTCTTACACTGACCACAGTGTTTGCATAGTTCACTGCCCTTGTATCTGTACCCTTGATTTTTTCCCCCTGTAGTTTGTTTTAATAGTTCATAACTGAGCACTTCTGAAATGCACCAAGGAGTTTACCTTTTAACTTCTAAGGCAGTGGTCCTCAACTTTGAGTATAACTATATTAGAATCACCTGCTTATCTATTTGTCAGCGTTGACCCTAACTAAGACACCTGGGAACCTGTAAAAAGTTCTCATTCCCATGCTGACCACTAGACCGCCTGGATTAGATTTTCAAGGTATTGTACCCAGGTATTAGTGTTCTGACAGAACTCTGAAGGTGATTCCAGTGTTCATATCCATTTAAAAACTACTATTTTGTCTAATGTGTTGGTAAGTGTGCTGGCCAGTTTTATGTCAACTTGATACAAGTTGGAGTCATCTGAGCAGTGAGAGCCTCAATTATGATAATGCCTCCATAAAACAGGGCTGTAGGCAAGCCTGTAGAGAGTTTTCTTAATTAGTGATTGATGGGGGAGGACCCAGCCCATTGTGGGTGGTGCCATCCTGGGCTGGCGGTCCTGGTCCTGATTTCTATAAGAAAGCAAGGTGAGTAAGCCATGGGGAACAAGCCAGTAAACAGTACCCCTCCATGGCCTCTGCATCAGCTTCTGCCTCCTGGTTCCTGTCCTGTTTGAGTTCCTATCCTGACTTCCTTCAGTGATGGAGTATGATGTGGAAGAGTGTGATTGTTTGAATAGAAATGGCCCCATAGACTCAGTGCCATATTACGAGATGTGGCCTTGTTGGAGTAGGTATGGGCTCGTTGGAGGAAGTGTGTCTCAATTCACTTCCTGCTGCCTACAGATGAAGTTGTAGAACTCTCAGGTCCTTCTCCAGCACCACGTCTGCCTGCATGTTTCCTGCCATGAGGATAATGGATTAAACCTCTGAAACTGTAAGCCAGCCCCATTTAAATGTTTTCCTTTTAAGAGTTGCTATGGTCATAGTGTCTCTTCAGAGCCATAAAACCCTAATTAAGACACGAGTAAGCCAAATAAACCCTTTCCTCTCATGCTTTTAGTCATGGTGTTTCGTCACAGCAATAGTAACCCTAACCAAGACAGCAAGGTACGTTGTTTTGATGATCTCTGCAAAATTAATGAGCAAAGCTTTTATTTTTCTATGATTTGATTTTGGGCCAAGATCGTATCTAGGTTTGTGTTGAACTAAAGTGGGGAATCCTTTTATACCTTACCCTCTACCCCTTTATTAATTCCGCTTGATTTTGATCCCTCTACAATGCTCACCAGCGTAAAAGACGGGTCACTTTTTAAAAAAAAAAATATAATAAGAGGGTCTAGTACCACTGTCTGCTTTTAGAGCTGTCTACAGAGAAACAAAAGAAAATCTTAATAAATCCCAAGTTGAAGTTGGAGCCAGTGGAATTGTAAATGTTTGATGCCGAGGGGGAAGCTGTATGTTGTGGAAGCTCATTTGATTTGAAGTAGAGAAAAGTTCCTCTTCCTCCTCTTCTTTGCTTTTAGTTTATGTTAGATTTAACGGCTTCAGGGTAGAGCCTTGGATCCCCCTTATGGGCTCAGGGGATGTAAGAGTCAGCAGGTGGCAGGTTGCTGTTTGAAGGGCACTTTGTTTCAGTCTCATATCTCATCTTCAATCCAGAGTATCTTTATTCAATCACACTATTTGACACACACACACACACACACACACACACACACACACACACACACACACACACGTATATAAAGACTTTAGCTGTATTTTTGTTTATTTTGTGTGTGCATGCATGTTTCACGGCACCTATGTAATGCGTTGTGGTTAAGAGACAACGTCTGGGACTTGGTTCTTCTTTCCTTCCAGCATGTAGGTTCTAGGGGAGAAACTTAGCTTGTCAGCCGTGGTGGAAGAATATCTCTATCCTTTGAGCCATCTTGCCAGGCCTGATTTTTATTCTAAAAAGAGCAGAAATGTAAGATCTCAGTCTCTGGTCATACTTGTGTTCCAGGGTTAACATAGAGTCCAACAACAATTTTACAGGTGTCTTTAGCAGTTTCTGGTAACAATATTAGTATGAGAAGAACAGAAGAACAATATCTTCCCTTAGGTGTTTGTAGCTTAGGGGTGTGTTCATTGGGAAAGAGTTCCATGTATTTGGCCAATATGGTCTCCCTTGGTTATCATCTTTATGGTAAATTATTGTCAACTTTGTTTCCTAGTCACTATTTGTCTTTAGCTTTCAAAACCTTTTTATTTGATACACAGAAAATCTATATTTTGGTGAGGCTAAATCTCCCTCTTGTACATTTTTTCCAGACTTCTGCCTCAAATGGGAAGGCTATTTATGTCCAAAATATTGTGAAGACTTATTTTGTTCTGTAAACAACATTTAAGCTCTTTTACTTACTCTGATATTTCCTTGTGTTCATAACATAAAGAAGCACCTTAATAACTTCATACATAGTCAATAACCATTCTCACTACACTATTTAAATACTAATTTGCCTTTTTATTTGAGTATCACGTTTGTCTTAGACTGATTTGCATTTGTATATGATACTTAACCTTTGTTTTCTGTGTTGCCTTATAAGCTTATTTTGGTGTCAAGATGACATTTTACTTGGTATACATTTATGGAATGTTTTGATATTTAATGAGTATAACTTTCCTATACTGACATGACATGAAGGTTTCTTTAACAAATCACTTAGTAATGTCCCCTCCTTTTTGGTTTTGCCTATTTTCACTTCCGTGCATGTTTTAGAAATAGCTTGCCAGGCTCCATAAATAATCCATGTGCTATTTTTTTCTTAAGAGTTGCTTTGGATTTATAGTTTTCAAGAGATAATTTATATAATAATTTAAAACATTAGTGCTTTTGCCTAGAGTCCTGACATAGTTTTTGCATTAATTAGATGTCTATAAATCCTTATTTGCTTTATAGTCTTTTTTTCACGAACAAAATATAGACAGGTATTTGGTTACTTGAAGACACTACTTCGTTGCCTTCCAATACCCACTGCTGATATCATAAGTCTGATGCCACTTTGATTCTAAACATTGTGTAGTTATTTTTGTCTTTTCTGTTTGTGAGCAGTTTTATTGTTAGTTTCTCTGATTTCTTTGTATCTATTAGGACAGATGAAGGGTGGTTGAATGTCTTGCGATGATGGATTCAGGGGCGTGGTGGAACACACAAAGGGCAGTTTTGGGACTTTTTGAGTCTTTAAATCACATGTAGGGAATCCTGCATTAATGATAGCCCTATAGAAGGTACATTCTGCTCACTAGCTGTTTATTGCCCTAAAGGCAGTGGAACCTGGGAGAATGGAATCTAAAAATGAGGTGGGCTGAAGTCTCATGCAATAGTTAACTTTATTCAGAGCATCAATTAATAATCTGAGGGTTAAGAAAGGTCACCTGAATAAAGTTCTCATGAGTTCAAGATCACAAGGACAAGTTGCATGTGGCCAAAACACGTTTTTCCATAGAGGCATATAAACAAATCATGATACCAGCTGTAATGGATAATCTGAAGTCAACTCTCTCCTGTCTGTTTAACCTGGGAGGAGCAGGAAAGCACATTCCAAGAACAATTCTGTGTTTTTGAAGAAACTGAGATTACAAGACTCTTGTTGTGCTTTCTTGAAGTTTTCCCACAAACACTCAGAATTCCTCTCACAAGAATCCATTCTTGGACTATGTTCTGACAACTGGTAATTGCTGGCATATCATGGGAGATCTTTTTTGTTTTCATGGAAGTTTGAAGTTGAGGCTCTCTCTCTCTCTCTCTTTAAACAGAAGAATAAATAGTTTTGTCATTTACCCCATCTCTAAATCTTACCCATACTTCATATAGTAACAAGCATGGCTTATTAGGAAAGAAATTTAGTCATTTATCATTCCCTCAATCAACCGTGGTTTTGCTTCTGGTTCACTTTTAAACACATCCAGAAGCTGCCATCATTCTCCCTAATGTCCTGGTCCTTGTACCTGGCATTTGGATGTTTAATTTCTGAGATTTTGTTCTTCTTACTGCCTCAGAATACTTTATAGTTGGTTCTTGTGAGTTGTGATATTCAGATAAGAAAAGAAGGAACATCTCATTTCCTACCCATGTACTATCACTCAGTCCCATGACCATTAACTCAGAGTTGATTGGACTTTGGACCATCAGAAAGCATGTGTCAAGGAGACAGATCTTTCACTGCAGATGTATGTGCTTGAGACAGTTGTGGTTAATGGGTTTATTATGAAATATTTGAAAATTCTTTCCACTAAACTTTGGGTTCTTTGTTATTTTTGTGAGGTTATAAGAAATGTAGACTATGAAGTCAAGGTGACATCACCTCACAGACATGTACGTTGCAGTAATTTATCATTGAGAATCCATAGAACTTACAAAGTATGATACCAACAACTTTCCTAAGTGCTTGGGTGATAGGATATTTGTTATTGTAGTTGTGATGTTTATCTATTTATTTTTGATGCAAGGACTTTCTATGCAGCTCAGGCTAGCATGGAACTAATGTTGATCCTTTCTCAGCTGGCATGTGCCAGATTACTAACATTATTTTCAATGAGTTACATTGGACGCCATTTCTATGATTATGTTTTTGTTGTTGTTTCTAACATGCTATGAAAGAAAGAGTTTAAAAATGCTGACTAAGTACTTCCTGTGAACCCCCTATGTCAGCGACCTTGAATAGAAAGTGCTATTTTAATGCACACATCTGTTTTAAGCAACTATAGCTTCAAGTGAAGTCCATGGCTCTGACAGTTTTCTAGTTCTGATCAAGCTTAATGTTTTGGGCTGGAAAATATAGAGAAAGCATTTGTAATGCTAAAGGAATTAGCAGTTAAGAAATCTCCCACTTGCACTGAAACAATAGAGGAAGATGCTTCAAGGGCAAAAGCCTACCCATTGAAAAGCTCCAGCTTGTAAAACACAAATTCATTTGAAAAGAGAGTCTGGACTGAGAACGCTGATGACAGGGTATCTTACTTTTCCTGTCGCTGTAGTGACATATGGACAAAAGCAACTTAAGGGAGAGGAGCCGACTGAGGCTCACAGCTTGATGGTGCAATGTGTCTGGTCACATTGCATTCATAGACAAGAAGCAGAATGAGGAATTTTTGGCTCAGTTAGGTTTCCCTTTTTTACACAGTCTGAGACCCAAGTCCAGGGAAGAAGTTGCATAGTTTTAGTGTGTGTCTTACCATTTCAGCTAACCTACTTTAGAAAATCCCTCAGATGCTAGTGTCTTTGGTACAGGAAGGTACCCTGTCCACTACCAAAGGAGAAAAGTAAACACCAACCCATCCATAAATTCTTCTATCTACAATGGTATCCTACCAGCAAGATATGCAATGGTGGCACAAACTTTGTGGGAGGAACCAACTAATATCTGATTTGACTGAAGGCCCACTCCATAAGATGCAACCCATACTCAACACTGCTTGGTTGATGAAGAACCTGAGACTAGGTAACCCAAAGACCTAGGAGAAACCCAAATAATACTGTTCTAAATAAAACAAAACAAATAAACAAACAAAACACAAAACAAAACAAAAATGTAGCAATAAAATGACTTCTAATGACATTCTGCTATACTCATAGATCAGTGCCTTATTCAGCTATCGTCAGAGAAGTTTCCTTCTACAGCGGATGGGAACAAATACAGACCCTCAGCCAGCCAGATATTATGCAGAGAGTGAGAGACCTTGGAACACTCAGCCTTAAATGGGATGTCTCCATCAAATCCCACAGGGCTCTGGGAACGCTGAAGAAGAGAAGGCAGAAAGGACCAGAGGGGATGGAGGTCACCAACAAAATAAGGCCCTCTAATAAACATGATCAGCACACATATGAACTCACCGAAAGCAGCATACACAGGGCATAGGGCTGTACCAGATGGAGTTCTAGAGCTGAAAGAAGTGGATACAAGTCCACATCCCTAACCAAGAAACTATCTCCAATTGATAACCACTTGCAAATGTAATTTGGTTTTCTCCAAGGGAGTCTCACTGGGGAAACAAACTACTCTTTAGGCCACATGCTCAACAGTAGATGGACAATTGAAAAGGAACTCAATGGCATCTTTGAAGATTCCTTGTCATATAATGTTGTGTCGGGACCTTTTTCTTTTGTATTATTATTATTTATATTAAATTTTATATTATCTTATTTATGTATTTTTCTCTCTATTTAACTTACAAGTCTTTTACGTATATATTATGACTTCCAGCTGAGTATTTTTATGGGGTTCCTGAGTATGTGAATGAGTGGCTCTCTGCATGTGTATCTGTTTCTTGTGCCTTTTCTTGGGCTCTTTTACTTGTGTGTGTTTGTTTTGTCCAATTCTGATGTGTTCGCTTTTGTTTTTTCTTATTACATTTTATTTTATCTATTTTATTATTATCTAATAATAATAAATATAATATTATTATTATTAGAGACCAGTTTGTTTTCTAATGGGATCCAGATAAGAGGGGAGGTGGGAAGGAACTTGGAGAAATGCAGGAGAAACCTCAATCAGGATATATTATATGAGGAGAAAAACAGTATATTTTTAATATACATCTCTCACAGATGTGCTCAGAGGTTAAATGATCCCTCCTCGGTGAACCTGGAGGTACCTCCTGAATGATTCCAGATCCCTGTCAAGTTGATAGTTAACTTTCACCATCATAGTGTGGTTCCTCATTGGAAAGCAACTACTTAGGGAACTATTTCCTTGGGCTCACCCACCAAGACACTACATTATAATAGAAGGATGTCAGAACACAACCCCAGCTTACTACAGAACTTGGCAATATTTTTCACATAGTTCTAGTTTTATAGACCCACAAAATGCCTGCACTGAAATTTCAGAAGGATACTGGGGTCAGGCAATGCATGATGGGGCCAGATTCCCAGTACAGAAACCCTGAGAGGCCATTTTAGGAAGCTGTGAAAGTAATGCGTAAGTTTCAGTGCTGTCCCTAGGACGATAGACATTCCCAGAGGAAACCTGCACACACCAACTGTAGTCAGCCCAACAGGGAGAGTGTATGTGCTGAAAGTGGCAGATTCAGAGGAAAGGGGATGCCCAAGACTGGTGGAGCCCAGTTGACTCCACCAAGAGTTGCAGATAGCAGGCATGGAACTGAATGATTTGACTTCATGTTTCCCTGCTGGGTGTCAGTCTTGCTTTAGCTTAATCTTTCCCTATGTACCCCCACTTTTCTCCTCTGGCACGGGAATGTTGACTCTGTGCCATTATATATTGGAAGTGTATCTCTTATGTTTTGAATTTGTAGGGGATTGAAGTTACGAAGTTGCTTTGCATCCCAGAAGAGAATTTGGACTTTGGGCTTTTGAGTAACATTAGAACTGTTGAGACTTAAGGGACTTTTAGATGGACAAATTGCATTTTTGCTTTATGATATGGGTCTGAGCTTTTGGGGACTGGGGTAGAATATTATAGTTTAAAAGCAGTATGTTTAGGTGAACTTATGACAGTTATCCTTCACTGTCAGCTTGAGTGGATCTAGAATCTCTTGGGAGACACAGCTCACAGTATTTCTGTGATGTTCTTTCCAGGGAGGATTCACTGTGATGAGAAAATCCTCCCCAAACCCGAGTGATTATTATCCCATGGTCTGAGGGCTCATACTGAATGAACAAGAAAAGAATAATGGAGCAAGATGAGCACCAAAATTCCCCTCCTCTGCCTTTTGGTCCAGCAGAGGTATGAGGAATCCTAGGCACATGTTCATATTGCCATGGCTTGCCCCTTCTCACCATGATAGACTCTGCTTCAAGCATAAATAAGCCCACATAAATCTTTTCTCTCACAAACTGCTTTTGGTCAGGCATTTGGTCACAGTGATGAGAAAAGAGTAACCGACACATGTCCCTTGATGAATGAGCCTGAGCATAGTTCTTTAGTGTATGTTTTTAGAGAGATGGGGAATCTAGCATGTGTCAGTCTAGGAGGATTTGTGAATAATTGATTATGAGTAAGTTAGAAAATTAAGTTTCAAATGTCCAAATCTCTTGAAATTAGAAGTAGTAGCTAAAGTGAGATTTTAAAAGTTTTTCTGAAGCAATAGAAGGTAAATGCAGAGACATAGATAGAAAGAGTTAGGAATCATACAGTTTCTCCATCCCCATCCTTCCAACCATTGACTGATGGTGTAACATGGATTGAATCCACTTTTAAAGTATATTTTCTCATTAAAAATCGTCATTTATCTATCTCTGTATTTATTTCGTATGTGTCTGCATGTGTGTTACGGTACACATGTAGGGGTCAGAAGACAAGTGGTTGGTATCAGTTCTCTCTCACCATCTGGGCTCTGGAGATGGAACTCAGCTCTTCAGATCTGACAGCAAGGGCCTTTACCTGCTGAGCCACAGTGCCAGCCCTGTTTTCTCATTTTCAAAAGGCACATATTAATGCCCAAGACTGTGAGAATTAAAGACAATAAAGTTCATAAACACCTAATATACATGCTTAGCTGTATTTTGACACTCAGAAATGAACTGTCCTGTGAAGTTACTTGAATTACTGTGCTTGGTGCTCAAGCTCAAATGTTATAGTGGTTTCTTAGGTAATATTTCTGTCCTAAAAAAAGTTATGTATTTCTTTATACACATAGAGCATCTTTTAGTATTCCCTGGAGGCACGTACCACAGCTTGGCACCATAGTGAGATATTTTCCCCCAACAAATATATATCTGATCCTAAAAGAACGTGGATTTTCCCTCTCTGACTATACAACTCAATTTTATTCCTTTTAGAAGAAAAATGTTTTCTCTCACTGTCTGAATTTACTGCACATTTCAAAGAAAAAGAGTTGTAATCAGGTGAGTGCTTCATCTTACAAACATCAATTTGCCCACCATCTCCCTCTGCTGTCCTGGAATGGGCCGTCTCCCTTTACAAAGGGAATCTTCATTTCTCAGCCAGGACAGTTTGCTCCCATCAGCCTTTCCAGAAGATTCAGCTTCCTATTCCATCACCAGTCTCTTCCTGTCTTCAGCATCATGACTACTGGTATGTAACTGCCTCAGTACTATTTATGCACATCTCACTTATGGCTTGCTCTGCCTTTGTGGCCACTCTTGTCCCATGCAACTTCTCTCTCAGTTCATGTTGTGCCATACATTTTACCCCCTGAAGCTTTGCTGTCTGCCTCTCCCAGGAAATGGCTCTTGTCGAGGACATCATCATCTATCTTAGCATGCAAAGCCTTCGGGTGATTCTCCTCTGTCGTTCTCTAGCATGACATCCCTGCTGTTGGCACAGATCAAGGCCTGCTTTGTGAACTTTCTGACCATAGGTCCTTCTCTGACTCCAAATTCCTTGCTTCCTTTTCTACTCACTGGCTGCTCTTTCTTGACTTCCACCTCCTTTTCTTATACTGGACTAAAGTTTGGAATTACTGAATGTAGTATATTCTCCCAAGGAATGCTGAATGTTCAGATAATTGCCTATAAATATCTCCTCTCCTGGACCATTATCATCTTAATTTTCTTTCCCTCTCTTTCCTCTTCCTTCTCCCTCTCCTCCCCCTCCACCCCTCCCCCTTTCTTCTATTTTTTTTCTTTCCTTCTCACCTTCCTTTTTAAGATAATGAACACATAGTGATTACATTCTATTTTGCTCCTAGACATTGAGCCAGACACTAGACATACAGGGATGATCTATGCTGTGTTAAATATTCATGGTCTACTAGCAAGCTTTACATAGAGATATCCATAAAAATTAGAGTTGTTGGGGAAGGATCATGAACAGTTACAGTACCTAAGGGGCATTGAAGGCAGGGATGGGCACAATCAATGGACAATTACTCTCTGAAACAGGCATGGCCCACTCTGTTCTAAACCCATATCATATAGGGCAAAAATAAACCAAAGACTATATGAAAAATAAAAAAAAATCATTCAAATTCCAAAATCCAAACCAAAAATGATCAAAACAATCAGAAAGCCTTTCTTTAGCATAAAGTTTTATTTTTATTGAGTAGTGTATAGCTATGATTTTATAAGTCCAAAGGTTCCATAGGCTTAATTTGGAAAGTGAGCTCCAGGGTCATGCCTTTCTATATTTCTTCTGTATTTCTTTCTACTCAGTTAAGATACTTTCAGCTGGTTGGACTGTTTCTTTGTTATTTGTCTATACTGGGAAATGATAGATTCTAAAGGAAACTGGATTTTTTTTAAATCCTTTTGCTTTTTCAGTCCATACATAATATAGAGTATTAATTTCTCCTATGCACAAAGCTTATATAGACTTTATAGTCAGACCTTATAGTCAGACTCTATGTTATGACTGTGGTGTGTTCCTCAGCTAACCCACAGAATATTCTATTGTTACTTTCTTTCTTACATACTTTGAGGGATTGTATTTTAGCTTAACTTTAAACATTTACTATAAATTCAGCACCCTGCCCCCTGCCCCCAAATCTCTGCTAGAAATATAAAAGTATGCTTTGAGTGCCCAAAGACCACTTTCTTTACTGTGTTGACTTTCTGTCTCTGAGTTCTCTTCCTTTCTGCATCCCACCCTCTATGATTCATCTTGGCCTCTCTGTCTCTGGTGTTTTCCAGTCAGACCTGGGTAGCACAGCTCTGGTTCTAGGCTTTTCCTTGCATTGGTATTTCTACCTTTGTGCCCTTAGCTAGCTCACCCCTGGCTAGCTTCCCTTTCTTAGGGACACTTAGATTGAGAGACATATAGATCATTGTTCTGTGGTCTAGAGTTGCACTGAGTAGTCTGGGCCGGTTCTTATTCTTCCCTGGCTAGAGCCTGGCTTGAAGGCATGAACTTCTGTGGAATATCCTTCCAGGAAGGGAAATGGTGTCACTGGGCAAGACTTCCTTTGTGTTTCCCTTTCCTCTTGTGCCAGGGAAGCTCAGTGGATTTTTCAATCTGAAAATAGATATGCTTTGATTTCTGAACTTTTTTTTTAGAATTATTATTTTGGGTTTTTCATTGTTTTCTCTTGTTGGAATTCTCATTTAGAATTCGGTGAATCATGAATTTTCTTTTTTTGTGTGGGTTGTTTTCTATCATTTGAAGCTTCTTTTTCTGTCTTTCCTTTTTGCTTTTGCATTTTTTAACTCCTAGAGGCCCTCTTTGGACTTAGAATGTCCTGCATTTGTCTTAATTTTTCATGATTATGCTATATTATCTGCAAAAGAAATACTGAATTGGTTTGTTCTTTTGTCCTTTTGATGTCTGCTTGTATTCTTTGTACCTTTATGGACTGAATTTCCGTGTGCTTTGTCACAGGCTTTCCTCAAATGTGTGATGACATTCCAAGACCCTCACTCTTAGATGTTGTGGAATATTACCTTAACTGTGTAAAGATGTGTTTATGCTTCATTTGTTTAGTTATGTAAAGATGTGTTGCTACTTTACCTTGCCCACCTAAGGCAGCTGATTGGTCTACTCAAAAGCTGAACGGCCAATAGTTAGGCAGTTTAGGGATAGGGGGGCCTGGCGGGCAGAGAGAATGAGAATGAAGGAGAAATAGAGGGAGAGGCCTGAGCCAGCCAGGCAGCTTCCAGCCAGCCAGACACGAAGTAGGACATACAGAAGGAAAGAAAGGTAAAAAGCCCTGTGGCAAAATGTAGGTGAAGATGTTGCTGGAAAATTTCCCAAGTCCCGCCAGCTCCCAAGTCCCGCCAGTCCCAGAAACCACTTACAAAATAAACACACAGACGCTTACATTATTTAAACTGCTTGGCCATTAGCTCAGGCCTATCATTGTCTAGCTCTTACTCTTATATTTAGCCCATTTCTATTAATCTCTACTTTGCCACGTGGCTCGTGGCTTACCGGTACTTTACATCTTCCTTGTTCTCGCCGCGGCTCCAGGCCGTCTCTCCCTATCCTTCCTTCCTCCTCAATTTTTCTCTCTGTTAGTCCCGCCTATACTTCCTGTCTGGCTATTGGCCAATCAGTGTTTATTGACATACAGCGATATCCACAGCATGAAGAGAAACCCGTTAAGCTATAAGAGCAAGTAGGACAAGCACAAGATAAGGCCGAGCATTCATAACTAATTATAAGTCTCTGTGCCGTGACTTGGGAGCTGGTTTGTGGCCCAAAAGAAAGCCTGCTACACTTAGAAACCCTGATGCTAATCTCAATATCTCTCTCTCTCTCTCTCTCTCTCTCTCTCTCTCTCTCTCTCTCTCT